>CM053793.1:263414343-263656843 GCA_028749045.1 Cupressus sempervirens
ACACAAACTTATATATGACAAAATTCTAGATACATGTCATGTACATAAGTACATTTATATAATAAAAATTAACCAAAATTATGAAAAATTTATACATGCACATGATCCAGGTATATATATAGTTCATACATACCAACTCTGATCAATCCTAAAATATGGTTATAATCACTAGAAATCAATGGAATATCATCATAGTTTTCATCCTTAAACTCATTTGTATTAATAACATCTAGTGGCAACAAAGTTCATTCACCCACATATCCACGTTCTTGATTAATGCAACCATCATAGTCTTCATCAATACAATCAGGACAAAAACATGAGTATTCTCTTGTGTATAATGAGCACACATTACTATTTGTACTCATAATTGAATGCAAAGATCGTGTCTTCTCTACCCTCTTGCATGCATGCATTGATCTTCTATCAACACCTAAATGTACACAAGGTCCATAATTTAGTTAGAGATCACCTAAGGTAACATATTAAATATAAATTTAAGATTCAATTTAAAAATATGAACAAATTAATTTATATATACCCGATACCTCCCAAAACACTCTAAATGGTATGACTCGATCCGCTTGTGATGATGTGTTATCTATATTTGTTGGCACCGAAAAATGTGTTTTGCACCACTCAACCACATCATGAGCATTATTAATGTGATATCCTTTATAGTCCATTTGATACTTTCTTAAAGCATGTTTGATACAAGCTCCTGCACCATCACACTCACCCTTTCCATGTCCACTCTCAAAAAAACTCCAAATGGGTATATTAAGGTATCGATGATATCTACATAATGCATAAAATGGTCTAGCTAATTTAAATTATGCTACACATCCATCTGACCATACAAAATGTTTTGCTATTTTTCTATTTTTGTTTTTCAAATATTCAAAAAATGTCTTAAAACAATGTTCCACAAAATGTGTGTCATGTTCTTTGTCATCACTAATGTAAAAGTGATACTCCTTTTTAATGACTTGTCTTGATCTGTACTTTCCACACCATCCAGATCAATTTATGCATGTCGATCAGACACTTGAACCATAATAGTAACCTGCTCTATATAGTAGTATTCTACTTGAAGTTGTTTTTGAGATACGAAAGAGTAATTCTCTACAAAGTCAACAACATATAGAATTGTTCTGAGTGGGAAAGTTTCTCTTAGTGTTTGAAATTGTTCTGCTTGCCACTTAGCAAAAAATGCATGGCGTATATATGGTTGAATCAATTTATGAAAATTTGACATAAACTCTCCAGCCGATATCTCATCCTCTACATATTCTAACCTTGTTGATTCTTTCACAACTTTTGTTTCTGACTTTATGTACTTATATCTCTTACATTTTACCATCCTTGTCGTATTAGTATCTTCTTCTCTCAAAGGAAATTTAGTCAAGTTACCACATGTTTCACAAGTTCCTCTTATGCAATCTATTTCACCTATTGCACAATCATTTGGTTTGTCACATAAGATTGATGTTATGAATTGACTTGATCATTTAGGAAAAGTATTTTGAGAAGTTCCACCACTTTCTTCTATCATCTTTCGAAACCCTTCACAGTACAGATCAAATTCAACATGATATCGATAACAACATGTTTCAAAAGATTTATTTATCTTCCCAAAGTAGGGCTTCAATCTTTCAAACATTGTTTGTCCAATCTTTATGTTAGGGTTTAAATTAAAAAATGAGAGATAAATTCATGTTGAGTGACATCCAACCAATGTTTTGCGTGTTGAATATATTCCTTAGGCCCAATCCTCTGCTTGATGATATCTCTTCTATTTGGTGAAGGATGAGTACTATCAATCCAAAATTGAATAACTAAGTTCTTAACTATTTCCCCAATCCTGTCAGATTGAGGAGCTCTACACATTAGTGCCCAATTGCCTTCTAATGTACTATCATTCAAATTGTTTCTCCTTTTTAGATAATGTAGTACTGTCTTCCGACTATACCTAAAATGAGATGATAATGAAGAGATCTGTCTATTTTGGGATGTTTTCTTATTTAAAATAGATGTCAATATCACTCTTCGTGCAATGGATTTATTTGCAGATCTAGTTTTTTTCCCAATGGAATGTAACCCTTCCTTAACACTTTCAACAATACCTTTTTCTAGTTTATAAGTCCTCCTCTTTTTTATACTTGTATCTATACCCAATAGTCTCAGTGGCTCTTTTAATTCATCTTTAAGAAGTGAAATTGATAATAGTTGAGTTTTCTCCACTGTTGATAGATTCTCAAATTGTGCAATTATGTCTTTAGACTTTTTATTTAATTTCCTCTTCATAGTATGTGTCGGTTGATTAGCATATTCTCTCAATTTTTCCACATCCATTTCAATTAAATGATCTATGTTTCTATGATTAATTTTTCTCTTCAATCTTTGAGCTAGATTAACATTCTCATTTGTTGTTTGATCTCGGGCTGCACAAGAAAAAATGAAACAAAGTCTTAAGATACAATCTCTTTAGGGGACATATATGTATACATATATACATGTTTAACTTGAGTGAAATATTATGTACTTGATTAAATTATCTAACCTTCAGATGGTCCTTCTTCAATATCCATTGCTTCATCTTCAATTTCCTCATGTCCAACATTTTCATCATCTACTAGAGTTACACATGCACAATATTAAAAAAAAAATCAAGTAAGTTTATAAGGGGAAATATCGCTCACTAAATTTAAAAATAAAAAATATAAAGTTTGATAGAGACCTAGAAATCTAGAGAGATCTATATTATATACTTGCAAGAGATGCACATGTACCTGTTTGAACTTGGGATGAACCTCCTCCAATGTCGATAGGTTGTCCTGGTTGACTATGTCCTAAATAAATTCATTTATTTAAATTTAATCATAATCTAATAAACCTTAATGGACTATAAATTATTAACATAATTAAATAAACAAGGTAATTCCCACGCTAAATAAATTCATAATTTAAATTTACTCATAATGTAATGTTTACCCTAAGGACTAAATATGGACATAATTGAATAAACCCTAATGGCCTAAATATGAACATAATTTCAAATAAACTCTTAATATTAAGTTAATAGTAATGCTAATTTAAGATAAATATCATATTCCTAATTGGATTTAAACCCTAATCCTAACTAAATAAACTAATTAAATACATTGGAAAAAAGATTGTGCATGTGTACCTGATCTAAGATAGTATCTTGCTAGCATTTTTCGATGATTTTCATCTTCTTGTTCCTTAGTTCTTCTTTGTGCATATTTACTTGCTCTTTAATCTTTATTGCCCATGTCGTAAATTCTTCTTCCAAAATTTGAAAATAGGTTGAAGTTTGTCAAATATTTCTTTCTTCCCAATTCAAAAGCCAATAACTTGATTTCACATTCGGCGCCGGACACAACATCTCAATCAAAGACAAACCTAGTATTTAATGATAAGAAATATACTATCACCTTGCATATATGATACAACTACAAATTTCAAAAGGACCCTATTGCACAAGACAATTTTAGAAAAGCACCAAGACTTACAATTCAATAAATCAGTTTGATAAATGACTTACTTCAAGAAGGAAGACACTAGAATTTTGGATTAAAAAATTGCCAGATAAAATGTCAAGGCAAGGGATTGTGGCAAGCTCTTTACTTTACAAACTGTGATCAACCATTGAACTATACACCCACAACATTATAGTGCATACCTATTCTGATTTTTGGAAACAATTTTCTCAACTATTGCTAACAGAGATTGTTGTTTTGTTAGTATAACCAAAAATGAAAGAAAAAGTGAATATATTTTTTTCACAGTAAAACCTACAAATATTTAGTTGCTAAAAAAGACTCAATGTCACCTTTTGACACCTAAAAAATAAAACATTGGTGGAAAGGGGGAACTGACAGACCCCATGTGAGAGGATATACATTATACAAGAAGAAGAAAGATATTGAAGAAGTATGAAATAAGAAAATATGCATAATTTGATCTAAGTTTAAAAGAAATTATAATACAGCTGCAATAAGGCAAAAACTAAATAGTCCAAAGTTCTAAAGAAAAAGTAATAATCTAGAATCTTTGATAGTTTTCATTTTTATATCTAACTTAAGTATGTCTGAGAGCATACAAAATTCCTATGTTAACTAGAGTTTGAGGGATGAAGCTAGCAGGGGATGGTAGGACAGGTTTCCGGTATGGCAATTTATTTTAGCTAGTTTATAGTAAATAAAGCTTTTACCCTATCTAGCTAAGAGTCTAAGAGTACATATGTTCAATATTACAAGATTTTGAGATCGTAATTTATTAAGAGATGAATAAGAAATGTAGGGAGGACAAAGAGATTTGGGGCAGGAAACAAGCTCTAGAGAACATAGGTTTGTGCTAGGAAACACCACCTAGCACAAATCTTTGTTGTAAAACTAAATTGCCATGAAGCATCTTTACATTTATCAAAACCAAAAGCTAGAATAACATTAAAAGGGAGCAAAAATAGAAATTAGATAAACATACACAAATGTTAAACATAGGTCAAAGTAATGTGGAAGTGAAGTAAGCTTGGGACAAAGAAGAGGAGAATGTCATGTCTTAAATTAGTTGTGAAAGAAGCAGTAGAAACATGAAACATATTGCCTACATGGAAAGAAGTACCAAATCGGCTAGCTAAAAGGGTACAATTCATCATTGATCATCTTACAATTGTGATTCTTTAGGGTGATTCTTTACAGAATTGAATTAAAGTGGATTTAATCCTAAAATTTGATTTGTGCCAATTGAATACCCATAACCCTGACCCAAAATTAAAATTCTATTTGGTCATTATATTGACGAGTCACAAATCAGACAAGAAACTAAGATACAAATGGGGATATCTCCTGAAATAGACTAGGGATCTAACCAAATACCACTGGAATTTCTGATTCATCCATTTTATATGATTGATACTATCGAGAGCATTGAATTTTTATGCTAGTTTCACATCCAATGAAGCCATTTGTTTGTTTGCATAGAAAGAAGTGCAACAATGGCAATGGGCATGGGTTTGATCAACAATTGAGGATTCATAATTTCTAGCTAGTAGTCACATGAAGTAATTATATTAAGTTAAATAGAATGTGAAACAACACAAAAACATGGATTGATTGCAGAACGAGAGAATATGGATCTGATCAAGTCCTACTCAAACCATTAGTCCCAATTCAGTCCTTAAAGTTCAAAATTAGGCTTGTTTGGTTTTTTGTAGAGGTCAATATTCAATAAGTTCTTATCTACCACTCACGGTTTAGAATCTCATCAAGTCACTCTTCACTATGTCATTCTATATAATGAATTAAATCAGTAGCATTTATAATTTCCATTCGCAATTTGAAATCCAATTGCAGGATTTTCCCCTTAGAACAAAGAAAGTGAAATGCACTTGGGCCTGATCCGAAGACTTATGGCTTAAAAATGTCTACTTGCAGTCATAGTTCATGTTTCACTGAGTCACAACACAATATTACTTCAAATATCCCATATTATCTTATAAATTTCATAAGCCTTAAAGTTTATGGTCATCCTTTTTGTCAAATACCTATTATGTACACTATCCCATTTTTTTTTTTTATAGATAATATTTTAACAATTTTTATTTTATTTCTTGTTTTAACAATAATATAATTGATTGAGAATTTTTTTTAAAATACATAAAAATTAAGCATGATTGATCTTGTTCGCAAATCACATGCAATTTAAAGTAAACTGAATTGCATTTTACACACATGTGATCTTACAAATAATATTTTAAAAAATTGGGAAATCAATTGAGCAAAGTTAACACTAAGTAAATCATTCATATTTTTAAATAATTTATTTATTATTAACTAGGACTTAATAAATTTAAGATCTTTTAACTAGTGTACGAGAGGTGGAGTAGAATTTCATTTGTTTCCTTCAATCTGAAGGGAATTGTACCAAATTTTTTTTTTGGCGGCATGAAAGATACGAGAAGATAACATAAGACTGTGATTTATGGTTTTCAATAGACTCTAGGCAGTGATCGATACAACCTACATTATTATGATTTGAATGATATATTTTTAGTTAATATTCATCTTCTTTTTAATTAATGAAAAAATAAATCTAAATGATATATATATATATATATATATATATATATATATATATATATATATATATATATATATATATATATATATATATATATATATATATATATATATATATATATATATATATATATATATATATTCATTGTTTCGTTGTAGTGAAATGAAGTCCTATAGATAAAAAAGAATCAAAAGACTTTTAAAGCCAATCAACAAAGAATTTGAAGAGCACCTGTTTGGTTTATTCCAATCTACTTATCATTATATGCTTGACACACTTTACCTCAACGATAATGGTTTACTGATTATCTAAGTGAAATTAAATATAAATGATTTTATTGATGGGTATTACAGTCGTATACATGGATGCCTAAAAAGAAAATCATAGAATAGATTACAGGAAAGAAAAAACTCAATAATAGATTATAAGTAGGAGAAAACTCAATAATATTTAATAACATTCATACATATTAGAGGAAAACTCACCAGAGTAATGATTGCAGATGGAGTTGAAGCATTAAAACCATAGTGATTGAAAATGGGAAATAAAGAAATTTGAAAGCCCAAACCACAGCGATCGAGAATGGGCAAATGAAAAACTTTGAAACCCCAAACCGCAACATCCATTTTTAAACATGGGAAGGAAAAAAAAAAGGCTCGAGATGGAAAATGAAACAACAAGCCAAGTCTACAAATGAGGGAAAAAAATAGAAATATTTCTTCTTTTGATTTCCAGTTCTTCTTTTGATTTCTGACCGGCAAAGTTGACAATTTCCAGGCAGAAATAAACAAAAATCGAGAGCAAAGCTCCCACATAAAAGCCTATCAGCTTTAAATATTTTTAAATTATTTTTTGCATAATTTTTAATTTAATAACAAATGTTTCTAGTAAAAAATCTCAAAAAAATTAAGTATATATAACAATATATAAAAAATTGTTTCTATTGTGGTATATATAACAATGAAGATTGCTAGCATAAATTTAATAGTTATTTATTTATTTATTTCATTTTTAATTTTTTAATTAAGACTATTTATGTTAAATATTTCTACAAAGCTGTGTCATTTCCCTCAGAATTAAAAGTCTCAAACAATTACATAATTAATTAGATGATAAGTTGTATGTGACATATAAATATTTATCTTTTTAGAATAATTTTGATTTCGTTTAAGTTTAATTTTTTAATACAGTGAAAACAAAATTTATAAAACATATTTTATATGGTTATCAAGTTTATAAAAGTTTTCCACCTTATTCAAATATTATTCGCATCTTGTTTAACATAGCCAGCTCTCTTTATTTCTCAAAATTTCTAGGGGCTAAAACCATTGTCTATAGTCCTAAAAGGTCTAGACTATGAACTAATAAAAATATAAAATAAATAAAAAAGTTTCTTATTTCATTTTTCTTAAAAAGACTTTAAATTTTTATTGTGAAGATATGTTTTTAATATAAAATATTTTTAATTAACAAAGATTTCTAATTTATGAAAAAAATGGTATAAATTTATAGAAAACTATTTTTTTTAGTTTTTTTAATATTTTAAATAATCTTTTCAATCATATTGATAAAAATAAATAAAAATGTTTTCAATCATCAAATCATAAGAAAGTGAAATAGATTCTATCATTAAAAAAAACTTAAATTTTAGTAATTTATTTTAAAAATAAATAAATAAATTTATTATAAATCTATTTTTAAAAACATATATCTATTAAAAATCTTTCAAAAATATGAAGTTTTTTTGGGTTAAATTTTCTAATTCTATAGATTTTGCCTCTATTATTTTAAATTTTTTTGGCAAAACATTATATTTATATTAATAATAATTGGTTCAAAAAAGCTCCCGGAGAAAATAACCGAAAAAGAAAAACTCTGGTCATTGTCTGATACAAAAAAGGGATGCAAAAGAAGAAATGCTACATCAAGAGAGAGTATTTATCAACACTAATGAATCTTGTCCTAGAGATTCCCAAATCGAGAATATAGCAATTAAAAAGAGCCCAAAACTTATATGCACACAACTCATTGATTGGTGCTAGAGACAAGACCCAGAGCCCAGCCAAAAACTATCATAGATATTACCATCACTAATCTACATCCAAAACTTCAATTAAGACCATGATATTAGAAAGCCATCAGATGCAAGTGTAATCCAAGACCCTGACCTGCATATAATATCTCAAAAGAACAAGTGAGATCCATAAAAGAAAACACATGCGAAATCATAGAGAAGTCATGATTTACTATCAAATAAAATATGAGGAGGACTCAACCTTATTCTAAACATATTATTTTCTCATAATATTAACCAAGTTGGGGAGATCAAGGAGGTTAAGTGGGGAAAGTAAAGAGTTAATATAAACCCTGTCAGTACCCAAATTAGCTAGACAATCAGCTAAAAGATTGCCTTCTCTATAAATATGCATGATGTAACATTCAGAGATTGAATCAAGAAGAGACCATACTTGATGTAATATATACTATATGGACCAATTGCATACATAACGTTTAATACACACATTAATAATAATGGATGAATCCTCTTCAACATGTAACTTAGATATAGAAAGTGATTTTGCAAGTTCCAAACCAAAAAGCAAGGCCAAGGCCTCAACTTTGTTATTAGTACACTAAGGGAGAGAAGATGATTTTGCTACAATCACATGACCTTTAAAGTCTCTAATGCTATGCCATAGCCAGAGTTGCCTAGATTTCCTCTAGAGGTTCCATCAAAATTGAGTTTGAAATAACCCTCACTTGGAGGAATCCACTTGGAATGTGCTCAAATAAGAGGAATCTTGGATGGACATAATGGAGCAGGAAGATGAGGAAAAAGTAAACCCTTCCATCGCCGAATAACATAGCCATCCCAAGGAGAAAAACATGTTTACCCTTATATTTATTCACTGAAGCATTAACAAGCTCAACAATTGATCGCTCTAATCCTTCCAAAAATTGAGGTATTGGTGATGACACTGTCGAAAAATTCTCTTGTTTCTTTCCCACTGAATTGCCCATACCACAGATGCAGGGATGCACTTCCAAAGACAAGAAAACATTGATTTAAAGTATAAGATTGGCCATGCTTGGAATAAATCCCATAGAGAATTAGGTAATGGCATATGGAAATTAAGCTTATCAAGAACAAAATGCCAACAGTCTTGGGCAAAAGGGCAGTTTAAGAGGAGGTGATTTGTTGTTTCTATAACTTGCAGACAAAGCACACAGTTAAAGGGATAAAAAATGTTCAATTTGTGAAGACGATCGCTAGTTAAAATTTGGTTCTTAAGTGCAAGCCATGCAAAGCATCTTGCTTTTGGCAAAACTAAGCTATGCCAAGAGAATTCAAAAGCATGATATGTGGTTTGATTATATTGGTTGTGTTGGAGAGCCAAGTATACTAGTTTAATAGAGTATTTACCTTCTTTAGCTAGAACCCAAAAGAGGCAATCTAGATGATTAGACATAAAGACATTCCTTTCAGCTAAAACTTGTTTGAAAGAAGCAACCTGATTGTGGGATATAGGAAGAGATGAGGGGTCTTGCCAAATGACCAGCCCTATGAACCTATGAATAGCTAAGACATAAGTAGAAAAGGATGTCCCCCAAGCTTGAATCACCATGTTTGGAAAATCCTATAGAGAATCAATAGTGGCAAGCGGGGGGGAACCCATTTCATGAATCAAACCAAAAATTGGCACTATCCCCGTTGTGCACTTGCCATGATATGAATAAAGTAATAATTTCTCGAGAAGCCATCATGAAATCCCAAATGACAAACCCCTTTGGAGGGTCTAGCATAGTAAGAACTCTGAAAGGTTCCAAGTTATAAATATTAAAATATACAAAACATTAAGTTATATTAAAGATCTTTCAAAATCTGAAGTTTTCTTTTTATTAGATTTTCAATATTTATAAAATTTGTTTCTATTATTGAAATATTAAAATATATAAACATTAAATTATTAAAGTGATACAAACTTTTAAAATGTTAAAAGTGGGCATTGTAATTGTAAACTCAAAACTTTCAAAACATGTTCCAAAATATTTTCATAATCTTCTATTTTATAAATTCTATAATATTTTTTCTATATTCAAAATTATTTTCCAACCCAAATTTGGAAAAAGGTTAATTAGAAATATCTTAATAATATATAGTTAGGTTTGAATCTATTGCATTTACTCCATTAAAGTCAACCCATATATTTTTAGGTATTTATGTAGCAATTGTACTAATTAGATTGGTCATTTAATAGATTTCAATTGACTAAGGAAAAATTGTGAAATAATATATACAATAAAGTAAGGAAGATACAATCACTTAGGCATGAAGACTTAATAAAATATACAACTTATTAGATATCACATTTGACATCAATAGACCTACATGTCTAAAATATATAACTTATTGGATGCCAAAGATGTAATGAGGGCCCCACTTTAAATTTTGAGTAGCATTTGGAGCCTAAAAGACATAGACATTGTATATTTCACCAATAGGTACGTATAATATCAAAAATAGTGACCCTTAAAATCTTTATTATGCTCCGATAAGAAAACACAAAATATTCATATTTCATAAATTTGAAGACAAAATATCAATCCTATAAAAATACACAAAATATTAACATTAAAAAAAATGATTCAAAGATTCCATAAACAAACTCACAAAGATCAAAACTAGAGACTTACCTCGAGTTTTTGCATGAATTGT
Organism: Cupressus sempervirens; assembly: GCA_028749045.1. Classification (NCBI taxonomy): domain Eukaryota; kingdom Viridiplantae; phylum Streptophyta; class Pinopsida; order Cupressales; family Cupressaceae; genus Cupressus; species Cupressus sempervirens. The sequence continues at coordinate 263,425,166 of CM053793.1, forward strand.
TTGTTTTTGTCAACAATGTTGATCAAGGAAATGGATAGAGAAACCTTACCCACTGCACAAACAATTTTAAATAAACATAAAGAAAATATATCTGCACAAACAATTTTAAATTAACACGAAGAAAATATATTGGATAAACCCTTCCTGCAACAAACTCCACCATTTTATTTTGAATAAAAGAGTTTGATTTTATACACAAATATTAAACAAAATCCTTTAAATGAGTAGAAAATAGAACATAGAGATTGAATTAGTAATAATAATAAAAAATAATTATAAAAGAAAATCTCTTAGTTGAGTAGAAAATAGAAATTGACAAATTGAGTATAAAATAGAAATTGACAAAAAGAAAAAATTTTATCGGAAAATATAAAAATCGGCAAGGGCTCACAATTTTATGGCAAAAAAATGTAAAAATTGGGAGCAAAGCTCTCACATATAAGCCTATCGGCTTAATTATTCCCTTCATTTCATTAAATTTTGGGTTGTTTATCAATTATAATATTTTTTCTTAATACATGTTCACATTTTCTCATCATGAAGAGGAAATGGAGATTTTTTGTTCTTTACAAATACAACATTTGTTTTATGAATCTCCATGCATTTCTTTGGTATATTTTATTAGGATGACCCAAAAAAATATAATAGAATACCAATTTAGTTATTGGTGAATGGATTCTACTATGTACAAAGACCTCCTTTTACATTGTAGAGTGTCAATTTTATACAATTCCTTTTTTATTATCTAAATATTCATTTAAACTTTGTAGTGCCTGCCCCTAGATCGCATTTATGTTATCATTATCAAATTCTTTTAGGTTGACTTTATGCTTCGATTAGCTTTAGAGATACTAGAATTGTAATATTATGATATTATTTTATGACTTTGATTACAAATGTATTAGTTATTATTGCTTAGTTGATTTCATTCATGTGTTGTTAATGATATTTTAATGATCCTAGTTAGTAAATGTGATTTCTTTTATAAAAATGTTAATAGGATGTCTTTAATGATGATTATGTTGTATTGATAGAGATGCATTATTATATGTACGCATTTGATCTTAGATTTGTGATTTTATACTTACCCCATACTTGCACGTGTATGGTGCGCGTGTTTATTTTATCTTTCTGTCTGACGTGTTTAATGTGGTTAAGGGAGGGAGTCGTAGTCACCTGCTAGTCGGGATCTACACGATGAACCACTCCCCGCCATTGTCTGTTTAGTTTAGATATATTATATACATGTACATGCTCGTCTTTTATGCAGGATGCAGGTACCGGGCATCAACTTCCCTGAATTGCCAGGATGAGCGTGCCCTATTACAAATACTCAAATGGTGAGAATGGGAAGATAATGATCAGGTCCAATCCTAGCCATAAGCCTATAATACTTGTCCTGCAAGGAGGACTTGTAATAGACTGTCTACCCTTTTTAAAACCGTGAGTATTTTGTGCGTATGTTGTTTTGTGAGTCTTTGATGAATTTCTATTAATTAAGTCTAATTAATAGATTAAATTAATGATTTAATTTAATGAAAAATTATTATGACATTTTAATATTTAATTATATTTAATTAATTGATAAATTAATTAAATATAAAGAATTGAATTAAAGATAAAAGTTTTAAGATTAAATTTAGAACGTGATAATATTTATTTAATTTAATAATAATATATTTAGAGTTCATTTTTAAATAAATGCTAAATATTATTGTTATTTAAGTTAATAAATATTTATCAAATTAAACGTTAAAAAATATATTAAAAGGAGAAAGATATTAATTTATGGAAAAGATTTAAGTTCGCATGAATGAGTTTTAAATATAAAAGATTAATTTAAAAGATAAAATATATGAACTTGATTAAGATATTTTATTATAGTGCGCTTGAGATTAAAGTTATAAATTTATTAAAGTAAAGTAAAGTGGAAAGTTAAATAAAGTAATTTAACAATTCACTTAAAGTGCATGAAGGAATAATAAAAGAATATTTTAATTTAAAAAGAAAATTAATTGTGCATAAATGAATTAATTAAATAAGAGAGAATTAAATATTGGAGAGAAAAGTTAAAGTTTAAATTTAGAACATGATTATATTTATTTAATTTAATAATAATATATTTAGAGTGCATTTTTAAATAAATGCTAAATATTATTGTTATTTAAGTTAATAAATAAAGATTATAGTTCGCATGATTTATGCATGAGTTGAAAATAAAAGGAATTAATTGAAAAGATTAATCATGTGAAATTAATAAAGATATTTAATCGCATTAAGTGCGCATGAGATTTATAAGTTATAAATTGATTAAAATAGAAGTTGAGTGGAAATTAAATAAAGAGATTTAATAATCCATTTAACGTGCATGAAAATATGAAAGATAAGATAAATAAAGGTGGATTTTAGAGTTAACGAAATGGATCAGGAGACCTCTCGGGTAAACGCACAATGACTGCCCCGATTGTAGGAAGAGAACTCCTTATCAAAATTTGAGGGTTCATTTTTCAAGGGGGAGTTTTTTCAGACACGAGTTTGAAGGTATATAGGTTTTGGAGAGCAACTTGGAGGGGGGGAGAAAGAAGAGAAATTTTAGGTAGCTTGAAGGATTTTCGCTGGTAGCAAGAATTCTCATCTCGCTGTCAAAGGTTAGCATCAGATCTAGGAATTGTTCATAGCTTGAAGGATATTGTTGTAGTAGAAATCTTCGTTCCAGCTGTTAGAGTTTTAGCATCAGTACGAGGTAGGGTTTTGAAATCCTGTGAATGCAATTTTAATTGGAAATATCTGTCTGCTTCGTGATTGTTGGGTGATTGAAATTACGTTTGTCATCTTGATTGTGTTCCCGATCTGACTGATTGATAATTAGTCTCCTGAAATTCTATTTATCATTTCAATTATTTTCAAGATCTGATTGGTTTAAATTAGTTTCTCATTGTTTATACAGAAGAATCATTGAGGAAATTAATTAAATCATGTAGGGTTTGAAGGAAAAGAATATTTAAAATTAGAAATTCAAATGATTTGTTGTGTCTTCTCTACCAAACTATATTTGCTGATGATATTTAAAAATAAAAGAAAATTTGATTAGTTGCTCGAATTTTCTCTATCAGATTAAAATTGAAAATAATTTTTAAAAAAAATTAAAAAAATAAAATAAAATAAAATAATAATAAATAAATATATATATATATAAAGAAAGTTTGTTTTATAAATTTTATATGTTTATAAAATTTATTAAAATAAAATTATTGAGAAAAAAGTCTTTTGTTAAAATTAATAAATGAATTTTTTTTTAATTAAAAATAAAAAATATATATAAAATGAAATTGGGAAGTGGGGGCCACGACCTCCCCCAACTTCCCCTTGGCGTACAAACCGTCGGCAGACCTGCTAACGCAGGTACTGCGCAGGCGAGCTACCGCAGGCCCTGCGTCAGCAGGCCTGCCGCGATAGAGCCTTTATTAAGGCTTCGGCTTGCAATAGAAGCAAGCATTTATTTTAATATATGTGATTGTTAAAATTAAAAATTTTCATTTAAATTTTTTATTAAGTTTTAAAAAATTAAATTAAATTAATAATTTTAATCATTTATAATTTATTTTATTAATTATTAATAGTTTTATATTATTACTTATTAAATCTATTATTAAAATAATAATTATATAAATTATTAATAATTGAAATATGGTTAAGTAAAATTAATAATTGACTTAATTAGATTTGGATTTAATTAAGAATTATTAATAGATGAATAATAAGGATTAATGTATATTGTAGTAATTTAATTAATTTAATTGGATTAAGCAATATTGGAAGTTATGGATTTAAATGCTGAACTTATTATTAATTAATGATATTGAGTTTTAATTAAATTGCAATTAAATTTATTTAAAAATCAATAATTATTATTTTAGTGTTTTAAATCAGATAGTTATCCTTATATCATTTGGATTATGGATTTAAAGTCGTATGAGGGTAATTAAGTAATCATTCAAATATAGTAATGGGTTAATTATGAAGGTTAACTGGAAAACTTACTTACTTAAAAACATGTATTAAACTGGAGATTTAAACCTTAATTCAAACAAATATAGGGGTGTATTGTACGAGTAATGTTGAGAATCGTATACACTTGAACATACATTGAACACCAAACTGAAACTTTACTTTTGACTTAATTGGGTATTCTCAAACCAAACCCAGACTGTGAAACTGTGTTGTTTTGCTTGTATGGCTTATGCTTGTGGATTCTCGAGTTGTATAGATGTTGACCAGTCTAGGATGTACACCAGAGGTTTGTGAGATTTCTATTATACCATTTATGTGACTGGATGTCATGATATGTCTTGTGATTCAATTTGAAAATTATATTTATGAGGTTTACTTTATGAAGCATTTATGTGTGCTTGGGTGGGAGAACCATCTTATTATCAGGTTGCCTGTTAAGGAACCGAGTTTGATCTTTAGGGTTGTTGTGGTATGGGACACAACTGTGGTTTTATGTGCTTAGGAGAGGTTGTCTAGGTACGTGATTTGGGAGTGGCTTGCATAGGGGTCTGGGACCCAAAGTGGTCAGTACCAGGGTAACCTAATGCAAGTTATGTAATAAGTGATAACCTAGTAATTAAAACTTTTTGGGGGGGGGGAACACACTAAAAAGATAAGTTAGAGATTTTTGATCTAACCATGCCTTTAGTGCTTGTATAGACTAAGGATGGAATGAGATGAGTGCCTTGTCTTCTTGAGAGGGCTTTCTAGTTTCCATATGTGTGATGTTGAGGGTCCAGGGTTCAAAGTAACCAGTCTAGGGTAACTCAACGCTTGAGGGTCCGGGGTCTATTAAGAGATCAGTCTAGAGTAACTCAAGCAGCCATGTGATAACACTCCCTAGTATGTAGCCTGAGTCTCCTCTGTAGATCTTTGTGGACTTTGTGTATCTCTGGTGGTGTACTTATTGTTGGTGGTGTATCTATTGTCGGATGTGTTTATTGTGGTTATTACTTTCATTGAGGATGATTGATGATTCATGGATGATGTACTTTTGATGTGTGGCTTTTGACTTGAGGTGATTATCTTTTGTTGACTTTATCTTATGACCTTGGTATTTGGTTTATACTTGGTTCATGTATGATGTTTGATTATGTGGTGTCGGTATTGGAGTGAGTGTTCTTACTTTTGGATTATTTTATCTTCTTGAGTAGTATGGGTTACCTTTGAGGTAGTTTTGGCTATTAGGGGTACCTTGCCGAGGAATGTTTTATGTTTGATTAGCCGTATGTGGATCGTTCATTATCTTCCCTGCACGGTGGGAGTGGAAGCCTGACTAGGTAACCACGCGGTCGGGAGGTAGTGCCTTCTTACCATTTGGGTTCCCCTCACATTGCCAGCTGTTGGATGTTCGTTGCAGAAGATGTACCTTTATCATTCTTATTTCTTATCTTAGAGACTTCTTTTCAGATGATGTATATACGTTATCATGTATCATGATGTATTGTATCTTTTCTCACATACCCTGCGACATGTGCAGTGGATGTTATTGATTGGATGTACTTTCATTGTATTGTTTATACTTATGCATTTGCTTATGCGATTATGTATCTGTTATTTCTTTATGATCTTGAGACATTGTACTTGGAACTTAAACTAATTAATTTAAAAAATATATATATTAAATGTGACTCAACGTAAAGGAATCCTTGAGGAATTGAAACTGTATCTGTAATTGCAAATGTGTATTTGATATGTATGTTCTTATTGCTTCCGCATTAATATTATCTTGATGTTGTTTAAACTTTAAAAAAAAAAAAAATTTAGTAAACATTGTAACATGTTAGGTTTAATTCTCTTGGGTTCCCGAGCGGAGCGTTACAAACTTTCAAATTTAAAAACCTACTGGCTTAGTCATGGCACCTCCTTTGAGTGCAAGTACTAATATATTACCATCGACATAACTATTACATCTTTTTGTGATAAAATGCTATTATCCTTCTCACATAACACAAGGTCCCATAAGGAAGGCTTGGACTCTATTTTTTTAGGGAATAAAGGTCCCATGAGAATTTTTTTGGGGGCTAGAGGATTATTTAGAATCCTTTCCTCCAAAATAAGAGCCCCTATTTTTTAGCCATCTTAAAAAGAGGCGGGGATGGAAATAGCCCCACATGACAAGTGCTCATTCTTTCCCACTAAAAAACAAAGTTTTTACTTTTTAAAATATTTTAAAATTTTAAAATCTTTTGAACTTCCACAAATTTAATAGTTGAATTTCTAAACCAGGATACATAGAACCACTCATCTTTAAGGGCTCGTTTGGCAACGAAAATACAAGTGGAATAGGCATATGTATATTCTTAAAATTTTGAATTCTCTGTTTGGATGCACCAAATTGGAATTGGAATAGGAATAAAATTGGAATACTTATTTCAGTTTTGGCCCAAAAATGAGGATTTTTTATTCCATCTAAATAGGTGGAATAAGAATACGCATTCCTATTCCAATTTTTTTAATTTTAGAAAACATAAATTTTTGAGTCCGTCAAAAAGAATACGTAACCCAATTTTCTATTCGAAAATGGATATTCATATTCCCATTTTTATATTCCCGCAGCCAAACAGCCCTAAACATAACTAAAAACTGTCAACCCGACACCTCCATTGAACCCCACCCTAAAGAACATATACTTTCCCTTCCAAAACTAAAGCCCCACTCCATGGGACCATAGCCTTACTCCTGTCATACCAAATAAATATCTCGTTGGTTCTCAAAATATCTTTTTCCCTACATTGGAAAACGCAATTACGAAAACGTTGCAGACGCCCTCGGATCTCCAACTAGAGACACCAGCTTTCGCATTCTTTTCATCTTTTTGTTCATTGCTCTGAAGTACAGGTTTTTTAGAGGTAATGTAAATCTGAACCAACCTGTGCCCTCCTTTTTGTTCAATTATTTTCATCCACCGATCTGCAAAAAAGGTCTGGTTTTCCCATCCGCTAGGTTCTCCAAGGGAGTTTTTAGGGTTAGTTTTACTTTTCGTTTTTCCTGCACGAAATAAGATGGAGTCGTTTTTGGCTAGGTCTTAGAGTTATCGATAATGGTTTGGGGTTTTTAATGTAAGAGTTCTATGTTTGCAGCATTTAAGATGGTAGACATGAAGGAGAACGACACTTACCAGGAGGAGCTTCTTGATTACGAAGAGGATGAAGAAACCGCCCCCGATCTCGTCGCTACTAAGGCTACCGCTGAGACCGTTAAAAAGTAAGCAGAGCTTAGTTTTGTGATTTAAAGGCTACTAGAGTTTTTATTTTTTGATCAGTAGGGCTACTAGAGTTTTTGAATCAGTACGAAAAATTAACCCCATAGGAAACCACAGTACGTCTTAGAAAGGCTTTAGGATTAGGTGGGTAAGTGCCAGTATTGGTTCTGTATTCAAATTGTAGGAAATTATCAAATGCTGTGGATATCTCACAATACGAGTATTAAGGTATTTGGTCCGAATTCTCATACAGTTGTGAAAAATATTTAGAAATAATAATTTTCGTGTGTCATTTGTAGTTAGTAAATAAGATACATATCTAGAAGTTTGCCGTATTTCCCACTAATTTTCATTCCTGTGTAATTTTTTTATCTGATAAACATTATTAAATAATCTTTATAAATCTTCTTAGTCAAAATGATCTTACGTTACTTAAAATAATCTTGAATGATTTTAATTCATAAATAAGTGTTCAAATTTTTTAGAATATTTCAAGATGATCGATATATGTTGGAGCCAAACTCAGTATTAAATAAGTTTCTGAGATACAATTTTGGAAACAATGCATGATTTTGTTGGTGTCAAAGTCATAAGAATCAACAAGATATCGGTTTCTGCAGTGTAGGGGCTGTTTCAAATACAACACGATGGGCTCTCGTGAAAGCGGCTTGATAGTTTTGCCTTAAATGAATTTGATGGTTTCCACTAATTTATTAAACGAAGAGGGTGACAATTTAAAGTGCTTCTTTTATTGTCGAATCTTTCGTCTTGTTGAAGTCTCACTCCTTGATACCATGGAGCTGGATCATATCTTAAGATGCTCTTTAGATATACCAATCTACGAAAATCATTCTTTTTTTCAATAAACCTTCATATTGGTTGGTAAGCCGGACAAGTTCAGTGTAGTCTAGGTCAGCCAGAATAGGAGCTAGGAAGTTCTCGACAAATTCATAATAGTTTATCGGGGTGCATGCAGATATTGGTACTACTCTTTTAGGGGCGAAGGACTCATCTGTGATGTCCATGTAAAGAAATACCTAAAGGAATTGGGCGTTGTGATACGTCAATAAGTGCACAAGAATATTTGTTTCAAGTTGAATAAAACCTATTGATAATCCTAGAAGGATCAAACTTTTAATCTTCACCTTATTGTGTGTGTCAACTATAAATCTTTCTTTTCTAAGATATACACCGCTTTATCTCCATTTGTGAGCTATCTATGTCTTATTTTCTCTTTAACCTTTTCCTTATATCCACCAAAGTGTTCCAGAATGTTGGGAAAGATGTCTTACCCACCTTGCATAAAAAATAGTTTTGATAATGGAAAAATATATATTTATTTTTGATTCTTTCTAGAATATGAATACGATATGGTTTAGGTGTTCTTGGGTACATTTTTATGTTGTATGAGACATTAGGATAAATATTTAACATGGGTGTTACGGTTAGTACCAAATATTTAATGTTGGGGTTATGGTTTAGTGAGCACATAGTTTTGAGGTACGTGGTTTATATAATATTACTTAGTGGATTTATGTAAGCTTGTTGTTTTAGTTTTTGAGGTTGGCTAGTTGTAATTTTGGTCAGTTGGCAATGGTTGGATTAAGCATCTCTTGTAGGTTGTATATGTGAGCAGAGGAAGCATAGATAGGGATTGTGTAGCTATTGGTTCTCATTTGCTTGCTCTTATGAAAGGTTATCTAGGGTGCTTGATGCTTCACAGGCCTTGTTTGGAGACTCTCCAGGTGTATTGCAATATTTTCCTAGAGATAATACGTTGAGTTGTGTGGATGTTATTGGGGATTTGGGTATTTCCCACAATTTTTTTCTCAGTGTTCATTTGGTATTACTATTACCTTATGGTATTTTTATTATTCTTTTGTGTTGTGAGCTTGGAATATTTATTTCACACCTCTATTTCTCTCATTCAGATTGTGTAGAAATTGTAGATTTTGCTACAATTTAGTTTAAAAATTTGGGTGTTCTTTTATCTGATATAAGTTGTGCTTCCACCTTCAAGGGGTCATAGTAATTGTTGAGGACAAATCAATATAAGCAGAGATAATTTTTCGCATATGCAGAGTTCTAATTGAAAAATTCATATGTTATTGGGTTATCGTGGAAGAATTCTGAGTATGAATAGTGGGGGGGAGGGGGGTGATAACAAGAAGTGTAGAGAGAAGATTTTTGGTAAGAGGATTTTAACTAGCCAATGCTGGGAGTTTAGAGGATAATGATAGGGTTTATAGGAAGGGCCTTGGTTTATGAAGGATGCGGGAATATATCTACAGCCATATATATACCAAAATCTGATCAAATCAAGGAAATGATTACAAATCAGTTATTTAGGTTCAGTAATTTGGATTTCCATTATACTTGTTGAATGATCTGAAATGAGAATGTTCTAAATATTACTGGAGATCTTGTTAGCATAATCGATGTCAGTAAGAAACAAGCCAGACATGATTTGTGTGAAAATCAATCTCTTCAAACCTTTTTCAACAACAATTAAACTTCTTACACACTTCAGAGTTTAGCAATTGGAATGAGATTATGAAGATGTGCCTCTAAGGTGCTTATGAGTTAAGGCATTTGGAAAGGGGTTGCCAAAAAATGATGCTAATCCAACACTTCTCATGAAATAATGTTATGTATATGTCCATAATTGTTGTCACGAGGATTTTTTTTTTTAAACGATGGCACAAATGATGTTGCTATTGAAAAAGCCAATTTGTGGGGGATGGGGGAACATGAGGGCTATGCAATAGGGTTGTGATTTCTTGATTTTTTCCTGGAATCCTTGGTAGGATTTTTAATTATTGGCATTCATATGCTGGTCAATGCCTTGTTAAGGTAACTTTAAGTAATGGTTATTCAGATTCACTCAAGTTTGTGGTTTCATGTTCTATGTCTCTCAATCAAGATGTGACATCTTAATGATTTTTTTTTTAAGTACTCAAAAATCAGTTTAGAATCTTTTGCTTGACACTCATTGGTTGATGAGGATAATTAAAAATTTGATATTTCTGAGACTGACAATTATGCTTATGTTTTTGGTGGAAGCTATCTAGTGTGCTGTTTGCTTCCTTTCTGTTTGAAAGTGAATGACTTTGCATATTCACCATATTTTATTAGAAAACATCAAACTAATTAAGGGGCTTATACTTGCAGAGGTTATGTTGGCATCCACAGTTCAGGATTTAGAGATTTTTTGTTAAAACCAGAACTTCTTCGAGCTATTGTTGATTCTGGATTTGAGCATCCTTCAGAAGGTATGTGAGAAGTGTTTTTGAATTTTGCACTTAGCATTTCTTTTGTTTGGGTTTTTTGATTCTAACCCTTTCATTAAGCAGAAAGAACAAATATAGGGAGATTGAGGTAGGAAGCGTAAAAGGACCACATTTTATTTGTTTAGCATTTTTCGTTCCCTATATACATTTTGTGAAACAAGATGCATAGGCTACAGCTAACCTACCTCTACAACAATCCCTGAAAAGTAACTTGATTTTGTTTTCTGTATCTTAGTAATATTGATTACGATCCAGAGGAATTATTATGTTTAGTAATCTTTCAGGTTTGATTTATCTGATTTCTTTGCTTAACAATAAAGTATCTTTTGATTTGGTAAAAGAAAACCGGAGAGCCCAATTTGACCAGTGTAATATTTTTTTAAATAAATGAATTTTATGGAATGAGATACCTAAGCTAGAAGCAGTATATTTTTTTGTTAGATAATGGGCCAAAGCCATTATTATTAATCATTTTTTGACTACTATTATTTATTTAGATTAATTATAATTATGTGTTAAGCTCAAGTAGATTTGAACCCAAAACCTCTTGGATGAGAGGCTCACGATTTACTGTTGCGTTGTAGGCTCTTACCTTAAGGTAGAAACAGTATTACACTAGTTCAATTGATCCAATCAAAAAGCATATTTACTGTCCAATATTGTTTCTAACTTGGAAGTTTAATTTTTGGTAATTTTGAGGGCACTGGTTAATTTATTTGCGTTATGATACAATTACACTTTTCTGAAAATTTAAACAGAATTTGTTTTTGAGAAAACATTTTTTACCAGAGCTATGAACCTATGGGGCCACATATGGGAGACCTCATACCAATCATGAACACTTGGCAAGTTATACTGCACACCATGCCATTACCAGTGAAAATTTTAAACAGAATTTTTCTTTGTGTTTGAGTTGGTTGACTGTATGCGTATGGGGATCAGTTGATTGATTTTTATGCTGTAGAAAAGATATGTGGTTAATATTTTTTATAACTATTGTGATAGTTTATGTGTTGTACTTTAGAATGAGATAGATTAAGAATATGATTACGTCCAGTAGCATAGCCCTGGCCACATAACTGTCTTGTAAACAGAAAGGTATATACAATAATTAAGAACCTCTGCTTTAGAAAAATGTCAGGAAGCCTAGGCGGGAAGTGCATTGCTTCATTTCTTTGACATCCACATTATCACATACATCATTCTATCATTTAGCTTTAGATTACAATATATTTTTCCCCTTGTTTTATTCCCTTCAAGAAAACTTTGAACATTTCTTTGAACCAGAGGCATCACTGCAGCTGCATCGTGACACAACTGTTCATCTTTCCCATCATCATTTGTAATTCCTTTTGGATGCCTTTTTAAATGCATTTTATTTTTTCTTCCCAGTTCAACAATTATATTGACTAGTGCATTTTATTTTTGGATTTTCCCCACCGTCGAAGATTTCCTTTCTTTCAATATCTCTCTTTCCTCATTCCTTGGCAAGTCTCACTGTTAAGAGCAGGCTAGAATGATTAATCATCTAATGGCTTCAGCTGTCTGTATGAGCTGAATTTCCATTGAAGAAATGATAATCATTGTCTTTTTAAAAAGAGTATTCAATTTCCGTAAATCTACATTTTTTGTAGGCTTTTTTTTCACAGATAAAGAGAAGCAGCCCTACTATTTTGGTTAGAACTGTTTGTGAGAAACTGCAGTCATTGGTTTTTTTATATATTCTTGGTTCTAGGTATACTTCAAAATTTTGAAGAACAGATTTGTCTATATAGGTTGAGGATGATGAAACGTGCAAGGTGCTTGCACCTTTGTTCAAGGTTTACTGAACTGTTTTTATTTTCTTTTTAGCTTATGATTCAACTTTGTGTTTAAGAATTTCTAAGTGCAATTTAATAGTACCTTTGCACGTGTTGTTTGGGAGTTTATTGGCTGACTTGATTTTAATTTTTATATCTTGCAAAAATACTTTCAAAAATATTTTGCTTCTTCAAAATGGTAGAATTTGAGGCTGGGAAGAAAATATTGTCCATATTTAAGAAGGAAGCCACTCAGGTTATGGTTAGACATGTAATATTCTTTTGAATTCATGCTTCCTGATTTTATTGAGCTGGTCTGAATGTGAAAGATTTATTACAAAGTAATTGGTAAATATTTGCTTGATATTAACAAAGACCAAGAGGTCAATATATTCAAAAGAATGAATGATGTTTTCTTAGGAAACAATCGTAAAGAATAGAAACATTCTATTCTAGATACATGAAACTAAATATTAGAAACATTTTAATAGTTATAGTAGATCACAATAGATAACCATTAAATAATAAATAATAATAATAGAAACTATCTATTATCCTAATACCCTCATTTAATGGTTAATCTATCCACTACACCAAGTTGTCCTCTGAATTTGGCAAATTTGTTTGGACCAAGAGGTTGGTGAGAATGTCTACAGTCTGATCCGTTGTAGGAACATACTACAAGTCTATTGTCCTGTCTTCAACCAACTATCGTATATAGTGACACTGAACATCCACATGCTTGGTTCGTTCTTGAAAGATTGGTTTCCATGCTAATTCGACAATGCTTTTAACACCTTCGTTATCAACAAACAAAGCGGTTGGTCTTGTCGGCGATATCTGCAGATCCTTTGTAACGCCTCGCCAAGGGATCCAAAAGAATTAACCTAAAGTTTTACTAAGTTTGCTAAACACATTTTTTTTTTTTTTAAGTAAGAAAGTATAACATACACATCAAACACATAGTAGCGGAAGCAATTACATGTAATCATCAACAAACATACATAACAGGTTACATTCCTTAAGGATTCCAAGACGTTAAGTCACATTTAAATTAAATTAATTCTAAGTCTATCAACTACCATATCCACATGAAAGAATAATAAGAAAGTCCAATGTCCATATAATATACATTTGTTCCGAATGCCACTTGGCAAATTAATTCAGAATGCTCATTCATTCACTGTACAAGTCACAGGGTATGAAAGGCTTAAAAGAATATACATATGTAGAAATAAAGATACATTATCCTCAAATCCATGATACAAAGTACAGTAAAATAAATGAAATCATTCACCATATATGATACATCCATACATCCATAATGATAAAACATCCATCATAAAACCTAACCATCCAACATATAATATAACCATCTATCATAATGATCCATCAACAGAATGAAAGTAAATGCCAACCAAGAAAGCTCCAGCCACGGTGACCACGGACGGATCTCAATGGTAAGAGTAAAATGCACTACCACCCGACCGCGTGGAACCTAAGTGGTCCACTCCCACCGCGCTGAGGAGATAGTCTCAAGTCCTAAACAGGATAACAAAACACAAAACACAAGACACTCTCTAAGTCTGGGAAATCCTAAAAGTATACTAACTCAAAGGTTCCAACATAGATAGACATCTAGACCCAGAGGCACACAAAGACACGTAGGAAATCTATTATGCAAGCGGGAAAGTGTCATCACATGAATCATATTGGAAGTTACCCGAGCAATCCCTTAGGAATCTCGGGTTCCCAGTAATCTTGTGGCCATTAGTATCCTCTCGTATTGACGAGGCATACTATGGAATGCAAGGTCGTAACCAAGCGTTCTCTCTACCCCATCCTATTCTGTACTAGCACTCAAGGCATGAGAGAGAACATACAATTATCTTATTAGGTTCATTTAAGTCAGTATTTAGGTGAGATGTTTTCACTTATTAAAACAAACAACTTACAATGAGTCATCCCCAGAGCCACTTCAGGTCTCCTGTCCCTCATTGCAAGCCACTTCCCAACACTACACATAGATAACCTACCCTAGGCTCATGAAATTACAAAACACAAAATCACCTCAGTCCTATACAAGCGACTGGAAAGCATCAAAAGATAAGCCACAATAGTCATATCAGTTCTCCACGAGAAACTGGAAAGCATCAAGGTAAATCAAAGTATCCATTGGTTCTCAACGAGCAATCGGAAGTAATCCAACAATACTGATCAATGACTCATAATGATTATTTAGGTATCTCATAGCATACATCCCGTTATTTCACAAAGACACTGAAAACATAGTAACCAACAAAACAAACATACTCCTCATAAGCATACCATCACATACATAGTTGAGCAATAATGATCAAGATCGAGTCAACAAGATACCACACTCACAAAACCCCCAAGCCTCTGGTAGACGTCCTATAACTTGGTCAACAATCTAGACAACCCAAAAAATCCCAAACATAAATAGCATAATGAAAACAAGATACAAGCACATGTTTTCAGTTTTAAGTTAAATGTGGGGTTTCAGCTTTCCATTTTAGAGTTTGTTAACAAGTGATGGAATATTTTCATCGTTTTCCTTATAGTAAATTCAAGTATTAGCTTAAGTATAAAACAAATATTGACCCCATGATTAGTTTCCTAAATTTACTAAGGTAAATATTATTATATTGACTTCTAAGTTGCTGATGATAAGATTTCCGTTGATTCTCATTGATTTAGACTTAAATTAAATGCTCACCTAATTTAAAACAATTAATTAATATCATTGATTAATAATATAGTTGACATTATAAATCTTATAAACAAAATATTATTAAATAATATTTAATTTATTATTTAAAATATATTAATAATATTAATCTTGTTAATAATAATTATTAATAAAAATAATAATTAAAAATTAATACATATTAAAAAAACTATTAACAAATTTTAATATATTAAAAATGATAATTAAAAATAATCATATTTGTAACCCTGCGTTTATAGCCCGCGTGGCTTAAATTAAAAATTGTCGGCCGCAAGCCAGCTGCGGCCGCAGCAACAGTACTACGTACTGCTGCTGCTGCCGTAGTCTGTATTGCGGTCAGCACAGCATGTACTGCTGCGAACGGCAAGTGGGGATGGGGTGGGGTAAAACCCCCCCCCCTCCCAATTTATTTATTATTATTATTATTTTTATATAAATTTTTTTTTTTATAAAACGGACTTCAAATCAACGTTTTCATAAAAAACGTTTCAACAACCAAAATCTTTCTTTTAACAATTTTGAAAATAATGAATTTGGTTTTAATTAAGTTTATTTTAAATGAATATATGTTTATTGTATATATATATATTCTTTTACCAAAATTCAGAAATGAATCTGATAGACAAATACTAGGTACCCATTCTTTATTTCCTTATCATTATATATATATATATATATATTTTCCAATAAAATTTCTACCCTTTCTGATAAGTTTTCTCAATTTCTAATCTACTGGAGAGAAATTATATTGAACAATTAAAACATTCCATGTACAGAATAATTTTTCAATATCGAGATTTCACAAACATGATATATATATTCCTTACTAGAATTATCCAGACAATCATTTAGCAAACACGAAGAAGACAGGAATTAAAAGAACGTATTTAAAATTATGCAAATCTTCACAAGCGTCTACCTAGACACTGATGCTAATTTGCTACGCTCCAGAAATCTGTAGAGAACAATTCCCCTTTCAGAACCTTCTCCTTCTCTGAAAATTTCCTTTCTTCTCCACCAAAATTCCTAGCCCCCTGAAAAATGAACCCCCAATTTGTGAAAAAGGAGTTCTCTCCCCAAATCGGGGCACTAATTGTGCGTTCACCCGAGAGGACTCTTTGCTCACAAGACTCAACTCCAAATTAACTTTTATTAACTTATGCTTTTATCTTTTTATGCACATTAAATGAATTATTAAATAACTTAATTTAGTTTCCCTCTTGACTTCTATTTTTAATCTTTATTACTTTTAATCCCATGCGCACTTTATGAAATTAAAATAACATTATTATATTCACTTATTTGATCTTTTAATTAATTTCTTTTATTTTCAACTCATGCCCGCATCATGCGATCTAGAAACTTTAATAATTAATATCTTTCAACTTTTAATTTATTTTAGAAACTTAATTGATAAAATATTTAATTAATTTAAATAACAATAATATTTAGCATTTATTTAAAAATGAATTCTAAATCTATTAAAATCATGTTCTAAATTTATCCTTAAACTTTTATCTCCAAATTTTAATTCTTTTTATTTAATTAATTTCTCAATTAATTAAATATTAAAAATATCATATTAATTTTTTATTAAATTAAATAATTAATTAATCTTTTAATTAAACTTAATTAATAGAAAAATTCACCAAAGACTCATAAAGACAACATAAGAAAACCCAACATAGCAAAACACATACTAAAGCAACAAAGGGTTATAATCATGAAATAATATCATTTGATGCATTTGGAGGGTACTTAACTTAGATACTTGTCCTAATTATCGATTAGGACAATTGGCTAAAGGGTTTAGGATTTGGACTTAAAAGTTTATCTCCCCTCTCTTACCATTGAGATAATGCGATAAGGTATGCTCATCCTGGCAATTCAGGGAAGTCGATACCCGGTACCTGCAACCTGCATAAAATCCACGCATGTACAGACACAATATTCTAAGCTAAACAGACAATGGCAGGAAGTGGTGCATTGTGTAGATCCCACTAGCAGGTGACTACGAATCTCTTCCTTAACCACATCAGAAACACCATACATAAAGAAAACAAACACGCACACCATACACATGCAGTATGGGGTAAGTATCCATAAGAAAGCACATGTGATAATAAACCATCTAACTAATCATCATCGATAATTGAAAACATTGAATAATCATTATACATGCATGAAATATAGAGTACCAAGTAATCTCATCATATAATCAACTAAGTCTGAAATAATATCTGAAAATCTGAAAGTAATGCTACTAAATATCAAGTATAAAACTGGCCTAAAAGAGTTTGGCAAGGATAACTGAAATGCGACTTAGGGGCAGGCACTACATCCTTAAGCATCCAACAAAGCCAAACAACTTTACAACCTGTCTTAACAGTCCCTTTGTATTCAGCGTCTGTGGAGTAGAGAGAAACTGCCTTTCACTTCTTACTAGTCCATGTGACGACACCAAATCCTAAACTGAACACATATCTAGAAGTTGTCTTTTTATCGTGAACATAGCTTGCCCAATTTGAATCTGTGAACCCATTGAGTCTAGGATTAAAACTCCGAGAGTAAAGAAGTCCATAATCTGTAGTGCAAGCATACGCTTTGTTGCCATCCAATGATCAGTCTTGGGAGCTGTCATAAAGTGTGAGATTTAGGTGATTGCAAAGCTGATATCAGGCCTAGTAGTAGAGAGGTAAATGAGGCTGCCTGCGAGTTGCCTGTATGTAGTATCATCAATGGGAGGAGAATCAGACTTGGTTGATAACTTGAGACCTTTCTCCATGGGTGTAGATATAGGCTTGCAATCTTGCATATGAAATTTGTCTAATAGAGCCCTGACATATTTGGATTGAGAAATGAATATAGTGAAAGATTGCCGCGAAACCTCAACACCTAGGCAATAATGCATGAGCCCAAGATCAGGCATATCAAAAGACTGGCATAAACTCCGTTTGATTCCCTGAATCAAAGATGTCGAATTGCCAGTGATGGTCAAATTGTCCACATAAATAATTAGAAGGATGATAACACTATTAGTAGTTTTGATCTACAAATACGAGTTTGAAGAACTCTTTTGGAAGCCTTGATCACTGAGGCACTATCAGTATTTTCATGTACCATGCACTAGGGACTTGCTTCAAGCCATAGAGAGCTTTCACTGATTTGAGAACTTGATGTTCTTTACTAGTAACCTTGAAACCAAGAGGTTGTGTCATGTAGACCTCTTCTTGTAGGTCGCTATTCAGCAAAGCACTCTTGACGTCCCTCTGACGAGCCTTCCAGCCAAACTGTGCTGCCATGGCTAGGACTAATCTGATTGTGCTCATCTTTGCAGCATGAGCAAAGGCCTCCTTATAATCAATGCCCTAACCTTTGCAACTAAATGAGCTTTGCACTTATCCAAAGTACTATTAGATTTGTATTTGATTTTGTAAACCCATTTGTAGCCAATGGGTTTCATTCTTGCTGGAAGATCAGAACGGACTAGGTGTTATTCTTCAACAGGCTTTGGTGTTCAAATGTCATGGCTTATTCCCACTTTGAAATTCCTTTAGCCTCGAAATATGTTTGAGTTTCAAACACACTGTGAATGCTGGCTATGAGAGCAAAGTTAACAGACTCTGTAGGTTTGCTCTTTTTCTGAGCAGTTCTCCCATCAATGAGCTCATCATCTTGAAGATGAGCAAGTGTCTTAATCCATCACTCAGGCTGGAGAGGAGAATGACCAACTTTAGTATTAGGAGATGCTCTATGATCAGGTTCCTCATTAGAAGAATCTAGATCAAACTCAAGTGAAGCAGCTACAAATTTGGGTGATCCTGCAGGAGAAGCTGGAGGTGTTTGTACAAGGATCATTGGTATAATTGGAGCTTTAGTAGTTGTTGGAGCCCTCCCATCAGGTGTACTGTGGAGCTAATGGAAGCCTAACTCTCAAATCACCAGCCTTCATAGGCTGGTTTGCTAGATTAGGAACAAGAGAAATAAGTGTGGATGGTCCTCATTGCTCATCAAAGACTACATCACGACTGTATAGGAGATGAGTTGTCCTAGTGTTGATCAAATGGTAGGCTTTGTGAAGACTACTGTCGATCTAGCAAGCACAAGTTTTTGACTCTTGGCATCCAACTTGGTGTGTGACGCATCAGGTTTCCAAACAAAAGCAAGAGAGCCAAAAACCTTCAGGTGATTGATTTTGGGCTTGACTTGACCGGACCTCTTCTAGAGTCTTTACCTTTGACCGCCACTATGTGTGACTGGTTCAAAAGATAAACTGTAGTGTTAACTTCTTCTGCCCAAAACTTCTTTAGAACATGTCTGTGTTCGAGCATTGATCGAGCCATCTTGGTGATTGTTCTATTCCGATGTTCAACTACATTGTTCTGTTGTGGTGTGTGAGGTGTGGTTAACTGGCGTTTAATGCCACAAGTATCCAAGAAGATAGAGAATTCATTAGAACAAAATTCCCCCCATTTTTTGACCTAAGAGTAATAATAGCTTTCCTAGACTCTTTTTCAACTAAAGGTTTAAACTTCTAAAATACAATAAATGCATTCGATTCCTTTTTAAGGAAATATATACACATTTTTCTATTGAAATCATCAACAACCAACATAAAATATCTGTACCCAAGAATAGGAGTGACCATAGGGCCGTAGATATCGACATGAACAAGTTGAAGTACCTGAGAAGCTTGTAGACTCAAATATATCAAAATTTGTATGTATAGCATATATGATATGTATTACAGGAGTCAACGCACAACTTGAAGCTCTTTAAGGATTTTGAAAAGAAAGTTTGTAGAACAAACATTGTTAGAGAAATATGACATCCTAGTCACACACATGACATATTATACCTACTACCTAATATTATTTGAGGTATGATGAAGCAGACTTAGGACAAGGTTCCGATAAAGATAAACATTGAATATTAAGAGAGTCTATTGTGTGCATAAAGTTCTGGTATGGAGACTTAAACAACGATCATATAAAGAGTTAGGACATGTTTAAATGACTCAACAAATTCAAGGAAGCCACATTAGAGTAAGAACCGCCATGGTGTGGACACAAAGGAAGCCATCTTTGATAATGATAAAAGAAGTAAAGATAAATTGTCTTGAGTTTACTTCCTTACATTAAATAATAAAAGACTAAAGAGATGTTAATTAGAAAAATAAACAGTGATAAAAAAATGTGGTTTAGTTCAAACCAAAGTAATGAGAATTCGAATCAGCAAGGCCAAATCAAATTGCGAATCAGCCATGAACCAGAATCATGATGGCCACGAATCGACAAATTTAAAAAATCCTTGAAATTTAGAGATTCTAACAATTCAAAACTTATTTCATGCACCCTTACTTGAATATAACTTAAACACACTATAACATCATCAAATAGAAGCTAAAGGAACATAAATGTTAATTCCATCACATACGTTACACGTAAAATGTAAATAGTTGTTGAAGTAAATAGAAATCATAGGATCATAATGAGGCAAATCATAGAATGTACGTAAGATGAAGATCCATAAGACATCAAGTCATAAATGTATAGATGAAGATCCATGAAACGTATGTCTATCAGTACCTATAAACAAAATGACAAAACAAGGCTCTAGCTCAAGCCTCATCACCATCCTCATCATCATTCTCAAGCAGCCTTAGTCTCAACCTCTCAGTATCCTATCTGCCCTCTACAAAGGCGTCTAAGGCAGGTTTTAGGATCACTGACCTGTAGCCCCCACGTGTAAGATGGGCTCACGAACAATGTCACTAGGGCCTATGTTTGTGTGTGTGTGAGTGCGACTGCCAATTCCTGAACGTGCTCTAGTCGCCTCCTCTGCCATGGCCACAACCTCAGCCTCTCTATATACCTGGTCAAGCCACTCACGGTCTGCCTCAGTGAAGACCATATCCACTCTAATTTTGGATCAATCTCCTGTAGAATGATTAGAGAGGAGTCAACGCCCAAAATCTGTCTAATCCTAAGACAAAGGTTTTAATGAACAAAGACAAGATCATTCAACCTCTGCACAAACAACCTATTTCTTCTCTTTGAGTGGATATGCTCTAACATGGACCAACTATGCTCACATTCGGAAGCCTTGCTTGGCTGACTCAGAATACAAATGACAAATTTTTGAAGTTTGGGGGTTGTGGGAATTCACAACTTATAAGCCATAAACTTAAGATTCAAGAGTATATGGTTGTATTGTTTTTTAAGCATCTATGGCTATCCTGCTAGAAAAAATTGGCACTTCTTTATTATTGAATTTGTCTAGCTCAATGGTTGCAGCTACATAATCCTCATCACTACTCAACCTCTAGATCATTGTATATAGGCCGGTGAGAACCTCTTTATTCACCTTGAAGTCATGATAGAAACAAAATGCTGGATTCGGATAATACGCTGCCGCATGGATGGGTCGGTGGAGCTGATTCTACCATCCCCTATCAATGATCTCTCAAATAGGGGCATACTTTTCTTGCACTCTTGCATACTGGGCTTTAATGACCTTCTTGGCCCTATCAATGCCCTTATATATGTAGCCCATAGAGGGCTTCTCCCCATCAATAGTTCATAAGAGAGATACGAGGGGCTCAGTGCCTTGCATATAATGAAGAAATAACATGAGTCAAAACTTAAGTATAAAACTAAAAGTAAAACTAAATTATTAAACAGTTAAATAATAAATACTAAATGCTAAATTATAGGAAATTTAGCTCAAGGATTTCTTTAGCAGATTTCCAAAAACCATCCTCATCAAAGATGCAATTCGCCACATCTACCATTGCAGTGGTAGTAGCATATGAAGATGTAGTCCACTCTCGCCCAACAAACATGATCCTCAATTCTGCCCTTGATGTCAACAAGGAGTGTAGTGTGATGAAATTCGAGGCAAACCTTGTGATGCCTAGACGAGCTAACTCCCCGCCTCCTGTGTAGTCCCTCATTGTGCTAAGGACGAATGCATGATTGTAGATGAACTTGCATTTATTTTTGACCCTTTCTACTCATGATTTGACCCACTCAAGTTTGCCAATTTCCTTCAACATGAGGTCAAGGCAATGTGCAGCACAAGGAGACCAAAATATGGTGCAGTGCCTCTCCATCAAAAGCTTACCAACAACAATTTTAAATTAATTAAAAATTTAAACATGTTACGAAACTTAGAATTAAAAAAGCTAAAATAAAACATTTTCAAAACTTGAAAAGTTAAAAGTTCACCTGTAGCAACATAACTTCCTGCATTATCTGTCACCACCTGCACCACATTTTCTTTCCTCACCTCTACTATGACTTCCTCAATAACCTCACATAAGTACGTGGCATTTTTTTATATGAGCGGATACATCAACAAATTTAAGGAACATGATATATTCTACAAAATAATGAATTATCATGGATCATCAACAAATTAGCAATAAACAAAGTAAAGTTATTCAATCATGTTTCACAATTCACAATACATGTAGGAAATTAAATTGATCAATCACCTCCATAGGAAACAAGAAAATTGAGGAGTGTTCTATTCCTCCTATACATCCAACCATTGGTCATGATGGTGCAACCCTTTTCGGTCCACTCTTTTCGAAATTTAAATGACAAATCATTATGTAAAGTGGATTTATGATTAAACGAGTAGATATAATTAAAATTTCACTTTAAACTCAAAGAAAACAAATAAAAAAGAATCGATTACTTGGCTGCGATAAATGGATGTTGCAAAAGTACCAAATTTTGCAAATTTCTTTTATCGGAATATCATGAATATGCTTGTTCAAACTCATGCCCTCAAGCGTGGGTTGTGAACCAGGATTAGTGCGGGGCACAAAGTAACTATCCAGTCTGTTCTTCTGTGCTGCAATAGGCTGGACTCACTAGCATTAGGACAAAAAGGAGGCTTGAAATAACCCTTTCCAACACAACCTACAAGTGTGGATGCAGATGTAGATTGGCTCTGGGAGCATGAGAGCCAATAGCCCTTAACCCATCAAGTTGCCTTTTCTTATTTAAGTTCTCCTGTTCATATTTTTCTAATGCCACTAAACAAGTGCGCTTTTTGTCAATAGTTTGTTTAGTGTAAATTGTAATATCATGTCAAGGTATGGCAGCAATGTGGTATTTTGTTTGAAATTTTGTTCTTCCAAGAAAGTCTTTGATATATTTCCAATATTGATCTTTTTTACCCATTGTGGAAAATGAAAGTCATGGCTGCTGCAATAAGAAAATTCAAGTAAAACATCAAAGTTTCAAACTAATAAACAAAACAAAAATGCCTACTCTGCAATTTAGTAAAACTAAAAAACATTCAAGATTTGCAAATGAAAACTAAAAAAAAAGCAAAAAATGAATAATATATTAACATACAAAAAAAATCAACACTTATCCAATGCAAATGATTTGAGAAGTGTTGCTATTGACTCCATAGTGCTCCCAATGCAATCTTACGGCCTCCCCAAATGGAGTTTTAGTCTCTTTGGTGCTCATCCTTCTTACTAGATGCAAACTTGTGGTTTTTCTTTTCTCTTCCCTCTCACTTTTCCTCTCTTCTATTTGTGCTAAACAATTAGAAGGCTCTTTAGGGTTAAAACAAAGAGGGAAGACAAAAAAATACATTAAAAAAGATTGTTTTAAAAAAAAAATATTGCCTTGACTTTTTGTCAAGTTGCATGGGTCGATTTTTTGTGATTCATGCAAGCGATTTTGGCGATTCTTTGGATGAATCGTTGAATCGGTGATTCATGCAATTCATGGTGATGAAATAACCAATCTGGTTCAATGATTCAAAAAATTGGGAAACTCGAATCGAATTGCCAAACTGGCGATTCACGGGATTTCTAGGCAATTCTCGTTACTATGGTTCAAACGACACATCACTAATTAAGTTGAAGGAAGATATCTTTTCATTAAAAGATGTCTTTCGTGAAAAGGATATATATATATATATAGAAATCAGAATTGGGCTAAAAGGTGCAGAAGTAGAAGAATGAAATAAAAAGAATAATATCTAGGTGTGAATGGAGAATGATGTGTGAATGTGTATTGGATAAGAGAGCAGATGACAAGAGAAGTGTATAGAGGAGTATGAAATAAAAGAACATTTGGTATGGAAGTCCAGAAAAGAAGTGAAAGCAAAGAGAGTTAATGAGGAAAAGAGAAGTGTAGAAAGTGAAGGGATGAGCAAAAAGGAAGTGTAAAGAAACATATATATCGGAACATGTGTAAGAGATTGGAGGAGGAGAGTGTTAGTTCTATGCAACTTTGATAACATACTGATTTGAACAGCAGATCGTACATGATCAGATAAAGCATGGACATCCTCATGTAGGATTTGCCTATTTATAACCCTTTATGAATTACCTTATCGGTGTCTCATTTAGGAGCATTAATGAATGGAGAATGATGTGTGAACGTGTATTGGATAAGAGAGCAGATGACAAGAGAAGTGTACAGAGGAGTATGAAAATAAAAGAACATTTGGTATGGAAGTCCAGAAAAGAAGTAAAAGCAAAGTGAGTTAATGAGGAAAAGAGAAGCGTAGAAAGTGAAAGGATGAGCAATAAGGAAGTGTAAAGAAACATATATATTGGAACATGTGTAAGAGATTGGAGGAGGAGAGTGTTAATTCTATGCAACTTTGATAATATACTGATTTGAACAGCAGATCGTACATGATCAGATAAAGCATGGACATCCTCATGTAGGATTTGCCTATTTATAACCCTTTATGAATTACCTTATCGGTGTCTCATTTAGGAGCATTGCATAGTTGTTAAACTTTGTTTGCTATCTAATTTGATCTTCTAATAGACGCCGATCTTGGAGGATAATTATGTGTTTATTATAAGGGCCGACCTAGAAGAGTCATGCCCTTTGTAAGGACATGCCTTTTGGGTTCAATATAAATATTAGGTAAGTATGAGGATAGAGAGCACACGATACAAAATAAATTATTCGAATTATTGCAGAGTAAGAACATTTCCAGAATAGTATTTATACTGTTGATAAACACTCCAAGTTTGAACTAAAGAAGGTCATCTTCAGCAAAGCAATATAAAGAAGGTATTATCTCAGTCTGATTTATAGCAGAATTTGCAGAAACTTTACAGAGAGGCTATATCAGAATATTCAGATTTGATCATTCATATATAAATATATTATAAGCGTTGGTCAGAATAATTGCTGCTCCTTTAATAAGGATATAAAGGAATATATTTTTGAGATAGGAATGTAAATTCAAAGCAGATATAAATATTAGTTAAAAGAAATGAAGTTTGAAATAAAAGTGTTCATCATCAATTGAGTTAGCAACAATATAAAGGTGGAGAAGCAGTTCAAGTGTACTGGGTTGGTGCTCACAAAGATGACATTGGGGGAGTTGGTGCTTATAGAAGGTTGGTGCTTGTGAAGTGAGTGAGTTGGAGCTTCCAGTGAGTTGGTGCTCATAAACATAGGGGTTGGAGTCTCTAGTAGGTTGTAGCCTGCAAAATATTGTAAACGAACAAGTTTATATATAAAGCAATTGTTTGACGTGGCTTTCTTCCGCATTGGATTTCCACGTAAAACATTGTGTCATTGTGGTCATGTGCATAATTGTTTTTCAATATCTGAGGTTACTTGTGTGAATTAAAATTTATAATTACAAGAGTTGTTAGTATATTGATTCACCCCCCTCTCTGTATAATGGTGTGTTCTTTTGGAAATATGTGTGGAATTGAGGTGTGATAAGTCGAAATGCAGGAGGGAGGCCGCACTTGGTAAAATGGGACTTAAGTAAGCCTGGGCATCTGTCGCCCATGTATGTAGGTGTTAGCTCACTCCGGGTTGTTTGATGTCGACGTTAGTATAGGCAATTTTTGGTTGATTTGACGATGGCAAGTGCTATACCCATTACTTGAGTTTTTTAGTAAATTTTTCTTTTGAATCAATTTTTATGCAACAATGGTTTGCTAATTTCATGATATTGTATGAAACTACATTTTTTTTGGCAATTTTTGCGAATTGTAAGGAAAGAACTCCATTTTTTTGTGTCTCAAAACCCTTTTGCGCATTGCTTGGATTTATAGGTTTGTGTGCCTTCTAAGCCCAATTGTGAGGTTCGTACCATCTGAAATTTCTTAGTTGAAACTCCAAAAGGAGGAAAGGGAATTGCTAGATTTAGAGCTCTCATTTTATGTCAAAGTTGTTGATTAACCCCGAACCCTAGGAATGCTTGCGACCCAAACAACCTTCCTCACAAGATTAGCAATGGAAATGTTATGAAGCAAGACATCTCATTAGATGCAAAATAGAACTAATAAAATATGCAATGATGAAACTAGTGTTAGAAGATAAGACCTAAGAACATACTAAGAGTATTGCAAGTCTAAGAAAGCTTAATTATGAAACAAAACAAGTAAACGACCTAAGAAAGCTTAATTGTGTGTTATGAATATGAAAACGTTACGTAGTATACTTGGTTCACACCAATATATATTTGTATGTTGTTGACTATTGTATGGTATAATCATCTCATGGTTTATGGATCAAGCAAGGGTATAAAATATCTAATTTTATTAGATGCTTTGGGTATGTTAGTTTTTGTAAGGTGCCTATAGTCAATGGTTGCTTGCTCCATGTGAAAGTTATAATTCCCAAGCACATGGTTTTGCAAAAGAATCTTTTAGGCATTGCTAACCTTGATAAGAGCTCTTGCTGACATTGATTTGGTGTCAAAATTTGCTTGGATAGTCTATTACATAGTTGGAAAACTTTACTTGTGAATAACTTGGCTGACCCAAAATTTTCAACAATGTGCTACTCAACAAACTCTTGTGAAAAAGCTTTGCAGTGGGTTTGAACCTTTTTTAACACTAAGAAATGCATAAATTTGAAATTCCCCCCCTAGAACATGCATACTATTGAAGTTGGGTAAAATATTATGCATTTCCTTTATATGTAGATCAAAATTAGAGTTCCATACATACCATAGACCAAAAGGAAAAATAGTTTAATGCATACCAAGTGTAATTTCCCTAATCGAATACTTTCCAAAAACCCTTAAGCCGGAAAGGTCTAGATAAGACGCTCCTAGTCTATCCCTAAAATGCCAAGAATGTTGAGCTTCTTCACTCACTGAAAATACTAAGTGTATATAAACCCCACTGGGAAACCCTGATTAGCCCACAATTGAAATTGCCTAGACCAAAATTTGCTTTGATCATATAAAAGACATGGTTTGTCTATGGGACCAAGGCAAATGAGCTAATGGCGTAGAAAAACTCAATGGCTAGGTAAGGGGACATGACAATTCTCCCTTCCCAAAGACTCCTGCCCCTAAGCAATCCACAATTGTAAGCTGGCACCAAATGCCTAGATACTAGATCTACGTCAAAGTTGATATTGTGTCCAAATATTGTGCTACACTGGTGTAAACATCTCTAAACCCAGAGGTGTAAAACAACTTAACATGAACACAAACACCAATCAACTGGATATATGACATCCAAAACATCTCATGTGTATACACAATCTGGACAACTTGCCATGCACTACTATCATAAAAGGAAATACTCACTATCCAACTGAGCTCATTACTCCAACTGCAACTATACACACCTGTAATACCATGAGGTGGTAGGAGCTCAACTATATGCCAATCTTCATGAAAAATGGAATGCAACAAATCATTCCTCCCAACTCCCTAATTCATAACCATTAAGTGAATGCCCCACATGGATCCCAAGTGCAAACCTGTGTGATGTCCCTTATATTGCAATCTAGCTCTTTAATAGCTGCTCCAATGGAGATTATAGTTTGTGCCTAACTGACGCAATCACCAGGCTACCATGATGGAAATGGTGGGGCAATCTAACACTACATGGAGAGTGAACATCTCTATAGAGAGAAACTCAAAAAGCCAACTTGTCATACCTCCATCAACTATGCAAGTATATATGCCATACCCACTATCCAAGCCTCGCACGCTCAAGCAATCCATAATAATCAAAATAGGCCCAAGGTGATCACTAGACTCTTGGGCCCATATTTGACCTCCACTTCACCATCCTAGAAGTAGTGAAGTCCATCAATGGAACCCATCGAAGCTATACTGCTAAATTTGGCTATATTCAAGTCCCTAAACTAATTGCTCTCACATCCATCCGTCACAAAGAGATACAAATCACCGAAGGAATCTGCAACCTCACAACTACATCCAACCTTTGCAAGATGTGCTAACTCAACAGGTAACCCAGGTGATGACAACTAATGCAATAATCACATTGTAACCTTGTATTTGCATGAGATTATCCAATCCTCTTGGATACATATCACTATAATGGAAAGTTGATGGGAGCCCCTGTAAATGATCTCCCATAATTACTTGATTAAGATACTTGCAGCCTCTAGTTTCATCTTCAAATGAAAAGTGATGGGCACTCCTCACTGTATGGTCATAATGTCTAACCTCAACCTCAACCTCAACCTCAGTCGATGACTCATCGCACAATACTATGTGCCCACTAAATGTGGATGAAACATGTCCATGCTAATCAACCCTCTTGCTATCATCATTGTCAACCTCCTCAACTCCTACATCTGAATGTTCAGCCAAGGCAGAGTGTGCCAAATTTAATTCCTGATTAAGCTCAACAATTTGAATTTCTGCCTCATGAAATGTCGCTAGGGCAGCCTCTAGGATGCCCTTTGTGTTTGTGAGCTTTCAAGAAAGAATATTTACCACTTTTTCCCCTTCTTTCTTAATGCCTCAGATTAGATCTCTGTGAGATTGAGAAGATGATCACAATTTTAAAGAAGATATAGTAGTCTAATTTCATTGTTACGATCCCTTCCTTAATCACACGCAAATGTGGAACTCCTCTTTGAGTCCGTTTTGTCTTCTCTCTAATTGTTCCTTCAAAAAATATTTTTCAACCATCTTATATATTTCATCAAAATGTGATAGAGTTGCAGCCATTTTATTTTCACTCACTTTCATTTGGCTCTTCAAACAAGGTGAACTAGCAGGTGTATGAGATAAGTCAAATGCACAAGAGGTGGGAGAAAGCATTTCATTATACAAATCCACATCATCAATGTCATCTTTCATACCCAGCTGTGAAAAAGAATTTGGGACAACACCGTGTTTACAAATAAATTGATCACAAGAAGAATCCATACTATATATGGAGACCCTTAAGTTTGAGTCAAAATCAGCATCAGCACTCACAAAAGATGAAGAATCCATACTATATGTGGAGACCCTTAAGTTTGAGTCAAAATCAGGATCAGCACTCACAAAAGATGTTGAGTTCTCATCATTGGCTGATTGGATAGTCTTCTCCAATGCGTTATCAATGTGTCCATAAAAAACACTAGTGTAGGCAGCAAGGCAAGAAACCTCTACCTTCATAGTACCAATCAATAGACCTCTCCCATATTTAACATCTTCTATACGATCATGAGAAGGCTCTAAATTAGTGGTATTTGCCTGCTCTTCTTTCCCAAGACCATCTGTTAGTTGATTATTGTCTGTTGAAAACTCCTCGCGCAACTCTTTGCAAGCTCCTTGTGCGAGAGGTTCATGAGCTAGCTTGTGGTATTCTTTCTCTGCCACATTATTCGTGTTCTCTAGCTTTGGATGAAAGTCCACATAATCAATGAAGGTTAAATCTTTCTGGACATGTGGAGGAAGTTTGTTGTACTCGTCATAAATGCTGGGCATTTCAGTTTTTGCATCGGGTTCAAAATTCTGGGCTAAATGATATCTTAATATAACAAGGTCTTTTTTGATTTTTTCCAGACCGTATATCTTTCTTATAACTAAAATTTGCTACACTTGTACTGCTCTTTTCTGTGTTTTATCTCACAGAACTTTGTCAAATAGATGTCAAGTTGGATATTATGACAAACAGTTTGTAAGAGAACAATTCGGTGAACAGTTTCAGATTTGCCTTCAATAGTCATGCCAACTTGAATTTGCTAAGTATGTATTCATTCATAAGAAACTTACAGCCTAACTGAGACAATCTCTGAATTGGTATATTGCCCAGCCTTTGTGTGTCAATGAATTTGCTTTCTTGATTGATATTAGTTACAGAAGTCTCTTCTGCGTCCTGTACTTATTTCTACGTTGTCAAAGTTGCACATTCTATGCCACTAACTTCTATGTTGTCAAAGTTGCACATTCTATGCCACTAACTGATGGCAGCAGCTAAAAACCGCAAAGCCTCCTCAGACTGTTCAACCCACTTGTGTTTTTGTTTGCAATGTTCAGACTCTCGTTACTGAGGAAATTAAACTCTATTGTTTTTGGCGCTTTACTCTTCGCAGTAACTTTTTCAAGCAGTTTGCTTATATTGCACTCATCATGAATGTAAAGTGCATAAGAAGGAAACCGGTCTGCTGTAGCTCTTGTTTGTTTGTTATATTCCAGCACTTTTAAACCTTTTCAAGATTCCAGAAGTCTGCAAATTTGTGAGTTGCTTTGCCAAATGAGAGCCCTGATTGCTTGCCCAACAAACGTCTGATAAATAATATAATATTAACAACAATTCCAGCAATCACCTTGTTGTTCACAATCTTCCCTCTTCGCAGGTTGACTTGTAAATAGTTTCTAAATGTTGCTGTAGCTGCAGGTGATAATCTGGAATCTTGTTTTGAACAACACAAAACAGTTCATCTCCTCCTATTCTGATCACAGTCAGAAAAGTTCATGTTCAACTTCCTTTGCTTAAAATTTTTGAACTTCCACTAATACATATTACATATGCACATCAGAGGAAATACACACTGTTCCAGAATATCGATATGGTTCCAGATTGCATGTCAGAGGAAATACAAACTGTTGCTATAACTGCACAAAAACATGTTCACAACCGGAATAATGAAATGAAGAGTATTGTTCATTTGGTATCCATGATGATTGGTGGCTTTCTGTTTTATCCGCGGCACTGGTAGACCAAAAATTCATAGTATCAATATTCATGCCACTATAGTTTTGATTCTTGCATGTTCCAGACACATGGCAATGGTTGTTGGGTGGTAAATGCCAAAGCAAAACATAACAGATTTGGTCTGTAACAGCAGGCTCAAAGAATATGGCAGAGTCTTAATATTTTGTAATGCTTCCTTCCTGTGTGGCTTCAGATATGGCTATCACCACTCCCAACCTGTTCACATCCCCACTTGCTATCAATCTGTATCACTTTATACTGCAGTGGTTATAGGCAAACTATATATTAATTGGCACCTTTGAAATTGCCACAAATATTAATCTTGACACTTTATGGAAACCCACGATATCAAATATTTGTTTTAAACATTAATCCTCCAAATACCATTATCACCAAGAACTTAGCACTAACTTGTCAAGGTACATATGAGAATATTCTTGGCCAACCGTGTTTAGTTTGAGTTAAATATTTCCTTGCTGGCAATTTGAATTAAAACTTAAAGGGCCCCGCCACTTTGCAATATGAGCTGGAAATATTAAACCACAGATGTAATTGCAGCCCGATAAAATTTGATAAAGTCCACTTAAGGTTACTGTCACCAGCAATATTAATGCCACAAAATTAATGCAATCTGTAATGTTTGCTCCAAAAATGTTAACGTCGAGCAATATTTTTGCCACTCTCGTAGAAAAAAACTTTACTAATTTAGAGCTAAGTCACAAGGTTCGAGTTCAAGTTCGAGTTCGACGACTATGAAATTCGGAGAAAATTCGACAAGTCCAAAAAATCGAAAAAAATTCGACATTAAATTCGCCTAATATAATTTAAATTTAAATTTTTTATAAGTATATGCTATTTTTATTATTATATATTTTAATAATTGATAAAATAATATAAAAAATATAAGTATTGACATGTTTAGTTATAAATATATGATATTTATGATTATATAATACAAATAATATTAACATGTTTTATTATTTAATAAATAATCTAAAGTTAATAACAATAATAAATTAATAACATTAAAAGAAAAATTCAATAATAAAAAATTATAACTATAAACTAAATCTAAAGTTGAATAATCTCCAAACATTAAACATCCTATAATAAAAATTTAAAACTATTACCTCAAAACTAAAATTAAATAATCTCCTAACATTAAAAAATAATGTTTGTGCCCAAACTGCAAATGAAGAAATGCGCAGACGCCATTGAGTTTCACGACGGAATGATTTTGGACGGCGCCAAAAAGCCTTGATTCTCCATCGTTGTTCATTGCAAGGCAGACGGAAAGCTGAGGTTTGTATCCCACGACCTGCACAAACGATTTGTATCCCACGACCTGCGATCTACAGTAGAAACGATGACCTGCGAGCTACAGTAGAAACAATGACCTGCAACCTAAGACGAATTTGATCCGAATTTTTACGAATTTTGAATTTATTTTTTAGGTTCGCCGAATTCTGAACATGGAGCCGAAAATTTGGCGAACCTTGTGACTTAGATTTAGAGTGTCAATGCAAATATCTGACGTTGAAATAATAATTGCAGATGGCTTGATAAAATTCCGTGCCAATATGAATATTCAATGCTTTGATATTTTCGACTAAGACTAGAGATTTCACATGCCTCCAGGCTTACACATGCCGGCAGCGGTGAAGGAAATTTACTTACTATATGTGCAACTTAGATGTTGAGTAACTGCTCCAAGCAATATGAGAACCCGATGCAAAATATATTAATATGATGCTGGCAGATGTTTGAATAGATATGATTATGGATGACATTACCCTTAGAATAGGTGGTTTTTTGGTCATTTGAGTCAATACTTCATTTGATTTTGCCCACACTACACATTTTAATACATTTTGAAGCTTCAGCCAAATATTATCAGTGTTGCAAAGATCCTTGACCAAACATTAACCCACGACACACAATCTCTTGTATTCTTGACCCTGATAATAATATAATCTGTAACCAAGTTCTGATGAAACCTTTGACTATACCCAACAGGATGGCAGGTTCCATGCTTTGATACCACTGTAATATCCCTAACTGGATGTTTTCCAAAAACCCTTAATAGAAACTCAGAAATTTAAAAAATATATTCATGCAATGATTTTTCAGATTTCACTAGCTAAACCCCAACAAACAGCCAGATGAAATAAATCTCAAAATATTATTGCAGTAAATCTCCAGTAGAAGTACATTTTCAAAAGTAATGTTTAATTGAAGTTCTTTAACAAAACGATCAAGAAATCCAATCATAGACACAGTAACTAAAACAATATTGGATAACAGAAAAGATGAACCTGGAATACAATGTGAAACACATGTGCAACGAATCCAACCAACAATGGGCTTCCGTCCACTGCCCAAGCTTGAGGGTTTCTATCCTCTCATTTGCTAAAAGCTGAAACTTCAAAAAATAACTCTCCAGGAGAGAGTGAAATCCAAGTCACAAAACCAAATACGCTGGAAATTAAGCTCTCGTCCCTTTTTAAAAACAAACATATGACTCCTCACATTCCCATTTTGTTTCTTTATTTCCCTTTTGAAGTAATATTTCCCCCCAACTTAAGGAATTAAAGTGCCACAGATAATAAAGTGACATTAGCAATATGATTTTAAGTATTAAAGTCACTTATAATAAATTAGTTAAATCTTCAGGCATTAAAGTCCTGAATCAGATGGTCTTGGATATGCATGTGTATAGATTGCAAGAAAGTTTTCGACAAGATGCTCCTAGCCCAACCCTGAAGTATCAAGAATGCTGAGCCTGCTGACCTACTAAAAATAGTAAGTGTAGAAATCCATTAAAACAACCCTGATTAACCCACAACTGATCAGACCCTATAGAAAGCCTGGTTTGGCCATGGGACTAAGGAAAAATGAGCTAATGGCACAACAAAACTCAGTGGCTTGGAAAGGGGAGATGACACCAAGTTTGAGTTTCAATATAGGTAAAAAAACACAAATTATAAGTTCAATGTTATCATCTGCTCAAAATCCAGGATACCGCTGCCAGAAATCCGCCTTTTTAACA
The DNA here is from genome assembly GCA_028749045.1 of Cupressus sempervirens. NCBI lineage: Eukaryota > Viridiplantae > Streptophyta > Pinopsida > Cupressales > Cupressaceae > Cupressus > Cupressus sempervirens. Next base: position 263,459,251 of record CM053793.1, read on the forward strand.
CTGGCAAACTCTAGCTGAATGCAGAGCCCTAGAAACAGTTGAAATGATCAAATTGGAAACTATTTTTGGGTTTGACAGAGAAAGATGAATGAGTTTTTTGCAACTAATTGGCAAACTATTGGTGTATTATTTGTTAATAACTGCGTGGCGAGCTATAGCTGGTGTGTTGAAATACTTACAAGCAGTTTCAACTTGCAAGTTTTGCAACTATGGTCCTCATATACGTCTTTTGACCTTTATTGTTTAGTATGCAGATAAAAAGAACCATGAATGGAGTAACAGAGTCTCTGTATGGTGTAATAAGCTAGCAACTTTTAGTTTTAAGCTAAATACAATATTCTGTTTTTGCCTCCTGCATATTATGGAATGTTACCATTCTTATTGAATATTATATGTTGTGCCCTTTCCCATTTTAACAAAAGTAACCCAGTTTTTAAATCTTTGCTGGGGTATTGCAGGTAAATAAATTACTTGCTCTAAACTACTACATTTGGAGCATAAAGATGACTTGCTTAGAGAAAATTCAATCAAACCATCGTCAAAACATTTAAGCCTAATAGACTTTCTTCATACCGGATTCATTTGGTTCTGCTTCAGTGCAACATGAGTGCATTCCTCAGGCCATCCTTGGTATGGACGTTATTTGCCAAGCAAAGTCTGGAATGGGGAAGACTGCTGTATTTGTACTTTCAACCCTTCAGCAAATTGAACCTGTTGCAGGGCAGGTTGCTGCCCTTGTGTTGTGCCATACTCGAGAGTTGGCATATCAGGTAGTTAATAAGGATTTTTATTAAGTACTACTATGTTTGTCATGGCAGTTTACCTTTTGAACTGCACGTTTGTACCGACTTTCCTCAAAATCATGTCTTATTGGTCAGTTACTTATGATTCTTGTTTACTCCAACTATGTAGATATGCCATGAATTTGAGAGGTTTAGCACCTACTTGCCAGATGTGAAGGTTGCAGTATTCTATGGAGGTGTGCATGTGAGAGTTCACAAGGAATTGCTGAAAAATGAATGCCCTCATATTGTTGTTGGAACACCTGGACGAGTTTTGGCATTGGCAAGGGATAGAGAACTTAATCTTAGAAGTGTTAGACATTTTATTCTTGATGAGTGTGATAAGATGCTAGAATCTCTTGGTATGTTCTCCTCTGCATTTTTCTCAAGTTTTGCCCAATTGCTTGTTTTGTTTGGCTTAGTTATTTGAAATTTTTGCTTCTGATATCTGTGAAAGTGCATGTTGTGTAGACATGCGAAGAGACATACAGGAGATTTTCAAGATGACTCCCCATGACAAACAAGTAATGATGTTCTCTGCAACTCTGAGCAAAGAAATTCGGCCAGTCTGCAAGAGATTTATGCAAGATGTAATGTTCCATGTCCCAATTACTCTCTTCAAGCTTGATGAGTCACAGCTAGCTTTCCTTGCCACCGCTGTTTACTAAAATGTAAACAGCCGGGATTCCTTCAAATGTTGTTTCATCATCAAACTGGAATTGGTTTTTAACTTCTGGGACATTCAATGTTGGAGGCATTTTATGTGGAAAAAATATTGGCGGGTTTATCTGGACCATAAGTTCTGGCAAATTATCTCTGGAGCATTCATCTCAGTCGACTCTAATCACATAATCTTAATATATTCTGATAATAATGAACTGGTCGATCATAGTTGTACAGTCTGCTAATAATAACTAATATAATCATTGCCAGTGAACTTTTCTACTTGAGAGCTTGCGAAGTGGTAGATTTCCCAGATTTTGCCATTTAGCTTTGCACATATGAAGGATATTCTAGCTGCAAATGGTCCAAGTTGACGTTACACGTGTTTTAACTCATTGCTATAATGAAGTATTAGATTCAGAATTGAGGGGATAATTGGATAGAGATGTGGTGAACATTTGTTTTGGGAGCCAAAGAAGTGAATGCATTGGCATTGGTGACTTTTATTAAATAATCACCTGAATATACCTTGCATTTGTTTCCATTTACAGCCAATGGAGATATATGTTGACGACGAGGCAAAATTGACATTGCATGGATTAGTGCAGGTTTTAATTGATATAATGCATAATTTAATTTATATAATATTTTTAAGTTATAAAAAGATCTCTCAGATCAATATTGATTTTGTCATTTCATCACTTGTTCTGGCAGCACTACATCAAGCTTAGCGAGTCTGAAAAGAATCGGAAACTGAATGATCTGATGGATGCATTGGATTTCAATCAGGTTGTTATTTTTGTCAGGAGTGTAAGCAGAGCAGCTGAGCTCAACAAGTTGCTTGTGGAGTGCAATTTTCCTTCTATTTGCATTCATTCTGGAATGTCACAAGAGGAAAGGTAATTTCTAATCCTCAATAGATTTGCTTAATAATTTTAATAGAGAACTACTGAGCATTTTGGTTCTTAACTAGAATTTTTCAAGGCAGATGCCTCTTAATTTCTTGGATTCAGAGTTGCTGGGTACATGTGATGCCCCTCCCTGGGGTGTGTGTATCTGACTGTGCTCAGATTTTATGCATGTTAGCTGTAGATGATTAAAGCATTTTATGTGTTGACTTATCATCATTGTTAGATCTGTGATTAGGTTGTGCTGAGGTTATTATGACATGTCAATATATTCTGAGAGCATCCACTGAACTGGTTTAGTAAAGCATTCAGTTGCCTACTTGATTGAGTCTTTTGGAGAGATAATAGGTTTCAAGGGTGGCTGCAGAAGGTAGGGGAGATATAACCTTATGCAATTTAGATGTATTGTTTATGATGTTTTAATGAACCATGTTATTGCTTCATTATTGATAGGCCAATTATTTCAAGGCAGTGCAACACCAGTGCTGGGGTATGTCAGGATGATGGGATGAGTTTCTGGGATGGGGGGACAAAGGGCCTCAATTTTGGGACGGTGGGGGGACAGTGGCAGGGCATAGGGGTGTTGTATCCTATGCATGTAGAACTGGAAATGCTAGTTATGAAGTGATGTTTCAGTATGATATACCAAAATGAAATACTTGAACATAGCAAAATCACAACACTAATTAGAACCATTGAACATTTAACATAGTAGCATGGTACATGTCACATTCAAAAGTCAAAATTCAATTAGAGATTTAAGCATCCATCCTGGTTGCAGCGTGGGGGTACTTGAGTACTCCAAGTAACCGGTATGGGGACATCTCAGGGACGGCTACTACGAGGCTTTGGGAGGGGTGCAAGTCACCATGTTTCACTGTTTCAAGGTCAATGGAGCAGTGTGCTGTTTGGGGAAGTTGAGAAGCAGTTGAGATTGGGTTTAGTTTTTAAAGGAGATGAGACTTAATGTCAATATTTACTAAAAGATTGTTCTTCATGTCTGGTGTTGAAGAAGTGAGGACATTTTTTTTGTGGGGATATGTTCCATGTATTCTTACTGTATTTATTATTGGATGGTATGAAATGGTAACATTTTGATCAATAGCATCTTGTTCTTTCCAGAATAAAAGGGAATGCCCTAAAAGATCTTCCCTGTATATTAAGCATTTTAAACCATCAACAACATATGAACATTTTTCTTGTATTTGAGTAAAATCATAAATGGAAAGGTTGATTTCTAACTAAATTTTGTGTTATATATTCCCTAAAACCAATTAATGCAACAAACAACAACAAAAAGAAGAGCACAGAATGCAATTGTTTAGGTAAACAAAATTAGTGCCCAAGATTTAGGTTTGAGACTTGAGTAAATCAGTGACATTGCTTAAGCACAAAACAGAGCACATGCATCAGAGAAGCATAGCCAAGGATTGAAAGGAATTCATCAACTTGAATATTTCTGATTGTTTGTCTGACTTGTCATTTATGGAAAAGAATCTTAACGACAAATATTTACTAGTCAAAACATAATATGCAGTGGCTCCATGTGATTCTTTGATGCAGTGGTACAAATCTGAAACTTTAGTTATTTGACTAGTTATGTGTTTGTGGTTAACATTGAGACGCTATAATCTTAAACCAAACAATGTCTCCTTTTATTTGGTCAGTGTATGATTTCCTGTCCTCATGGAGGTTCTGTGTTAGTTACCTGGTGATTCTTTGTTAAGATGGCTTCAAGTGGGATTAATTAGTTACCTGGTGCTTCTTTGCCAAGGCAGTCTGGATGGGATTTTTCTGCTCACTCCCTCTTATTTGGTCACTTTATGTTTTCCGGCCCTTATGGAAATACAATGTTAGTTAACTGGTGATTCCTTGTTAAGGCAGTTTCAAGTGGGATTAGTTAGTTTCCTGGTTATTCTTTGTCAAGGCAGTTTGAATGGGATTCTTCTGCTGACTTCACATAATGGTGTCATATATATATATATATTTGGGGACATTTGACATGGTTGCAATGCAGGATGCAAGAAAAGCTGAGGGCATAGACTCTGCCTATGACCAAACTGTAGGAATTTCTAATATTCATAGAGAGCATTCTGGTGCTTGGGTTTTTGGGGACATTTGACATGGTTGCAATGCAGGATCAAAGAAAAGCTGAGGGCATAGACTCTGCCTGTGACCAAACTGTAGGTATTTCTAATATACATAAAGGGCATTCTGGTGCTTGGGTCATTCACAAGAATTAAATGGGTTTACTAGTGAAGATCTGTATTTCAAGCATCATCTTCCATGATTCAAATTCAGGAATGGCAAGTTTTGCAGGACATCTATAAGATATCTATGAAATTTACTGAGATTTGGTTCTTAATAGTGATTTTATTAGTTGCTTTTGCATTAGAATTCATATGCCATTTTTCATTTTTTTTGGTGCTAACACTGCTGGTACCACATGGGTTATGACCTTAGTTACTGATTTGGATGCAGATGCAGAAAGCGGGTGCACAGGTGTGTGAATTTTTTTTGGGGGGTGTGGATGGGCATGTGTGTGTCTGTCTATATATATATATACTTTGTATATGCAAATAAATGAAACAAATATACGAAATTAAAGCATTTGATAGTATGATACTTATTAACTTCACCAAGACATTCACATTGAAAGTCAAATATTCAATAAGATTATAAATCATATCATATACGTCTATGTTCATGATTCCAATGCAAATTAACAAATCATAACAATTATAAAATCAAAATATAGTTCATCATTCAATGTTCATCAATCCAGATCCAAATAATGGGGATTTGCAAAAAATCTTGTCAGCTCTTTTAGGGCTGTTTTAGAGTTTAGGAGCAAAAAATAGGTTGAAAAATGTATTTCCCCATGTGGTAATAAAGTGTTTTAAGTGGCAATAATTAAAAGACAGGCTTTTCATCTGTCTGGGTCTGTGGAGGCTGCTGGAGGTACCTGGATGCACATGGAGGCTGGCTCAAAGCCACTTCCTCCCACCTCCGGCTGGCTGGAGGTCGCTTCCAACCAGTTTCCAACCTCCTCTCCCGAACCTGCCTCTGATTCCGCTTCTGCAGGCAGGAAGCCTGAATTGGTATCCAAGGTTATGACCTAACAGATACTTTGATAATTGATATGGCTCCTTTTCCCATTTTTTTCCATCACTCTCCTTATCTCTATCTTCAATGAAAGAAGTGTCATAGGAAGCCTTCTGGAGTAGGATGGCACTTTTTATCTAGTCAATTTGACAAGATGACTCACTTTGGGATAACTTATAAGCCGGAAACTCTCTGGGCTCCAGAATCCTTCTTTTAGATGCTGTCTTAAAGACTTAAAAGAAGCTTTCTCTTCATCTTTTTTCTTTTTGAAGAAAGAGTGATCTGCTGTTTGTCTTCCGAGCTTGGTGAAGCTACTTATTTCCGAACTCTAAATTTCTTCTGTCAGAGGCTTGTTCTTCATCTATCGTTTTCAAAAAGGAAGGTAACATACTGTTGATACTTATTGCTAGTAAGTTTAGTCACATCCATATCTGCAAAAAATTTCAGTTGATTACAGCACATATCTCATCTACTACTTCTACCCCTACAGAAAAAAACTGTACAGCCATGGCACCTGTGCTAAGCTAGTACACTATTACCAGCATAGACAAACACTCAAAAAAGTCCAAAGCAAGAAATTTGGACAACTAATGTACAGTCATACAAACATACTAAATTGACAAGATCTTACTCAAAATCCCTTTCCACGGGGCCCTGGTCCTTCACCTTACTCATCCTGCCCTTGGCCTTGTGCCTCCCTTCTTGCCATGGCATGTACTGAGCAACTCATGGCGATCCTTGCTGTCCTTTTTTTCATTGCCTGCTTCTGAGTTCGCTCTGCCTCCTCTGCTTCCTTCTTCCTAACATAATCCTTCAGCCTGTTCCATGCAACCCGAGCTGCTGATATCCAAATCTCCTTTATCTCTGTCATTCTATATAAGGAATGGTTGAACTGTATCCCCATAGCCAATGAGTCGATGCCACCCTTCCTTAGCCACCAGAAATCCAAGCCTTGGTTCTGTGTATTCAAGTATTGGAACCATGCCACCCATCCATTCTGCCTTCATTGCAGCCCTCATCACCCACATTGTCTCCCCTTTTCTACCAAATAGCAAATCCCAAGCCAGGAGAACAGAAGATATGTCCATGTTCACTCGGTATCAGTAGCTGGTTTGCAAGAACTCAGTACCCAGCAAAGACTCCATGATCTTCAAGAATTTGGCATTCTTATACCAAAATATGCCTTTCATACTCCGCCTTGAAATTTCTCCATAGAAAGGCTCCTGTGTTCACAAAATGTTTTTAAAAAGAATTTCTCTCCTTTTTTAGATCCTATTCTCTGCTATACTTCAAGCTATTTCTGCAGTGCAAATGGGGTTTCCACCGGTTGCCAGTCTTTTCTCCGAGGGCTTCCAGATCCTTCTGCATGGTGTATCCTTCCCATGATAGCCTCGGTACATTCACATGCACCACTTCATCATGTTGGCATCATCCCCTACCAACACTTAAATGCGTTCATCACTCCCCAAACATGGTTGTGTTTGGATTTAATCACAAGGCCATCTTAAACTAGATGGCCCCCTGACCAATTATATGTTTAACTAAAGTATTATCTCTTAATAGGCTTTACCATAGCTTGACTATCCTCTACCCATTAAATCAGTAACCAGCTATATCTTGAAAGTCTTCCCCCACCTCATCCATCTCTCCTTCCTTCAATCTGACTCCCCTCTAGGACAACGCATCCGCCTCCACATTCCCTTCCCTCATCATATGCATCACCCTGTAATTGTAATGCCTCGCCACGGAACCCAAAAGAAATTAACCTAAAGTTTCACTAAGTTTGTCAAACATTTTTTTTTGAAAGATAATAAATTAGTAGAAGCAATAACTCACATACATACAACCATCATAAACAAATTACATCTCCCAAAGGTCCTATGATGTTGAATCACATTTAAGTTTAATTAAGTTTTATTAATACTAAATCTGATACACAATAATTCCACATCATAGAATAATCACGAGTACAAAATCCATTTAAATAATATACAATTACAGGATGCCACTTGGCATAAACAAAATGCATAATCATACACTGTATAAATCACAGGGTATGAAAAGCTCAAAGAATATAAATCATCAAATAAAATACATCATCTCATAAGATCTCTGATAAACAAATACAGTACAATAGAATATAACCATCCAATAGAAATATAAGATTAGATAGAAAAGGAACAACTGCTCAAAGACATCCAACAACGACATCCAATTGTCGAATCTCAATGGTATAAGAAAATGCACTACCACATGTCCTCGTGGAACCTAAATGGCCCACTCTCACTGTGCTGAGGAGATAATCTCAAGTCCCATACAGAAATCAATCCACAAGTCATAACGAACATCTAGGTTAAGGAAACACCTGAAAGCAAACTATCTCAAAGGGTACCAAGACACAAGTATCATCTAATCACAGAGGCAACAAAGACATGTAGGAAATCTACTATATAAGTGGGCAAGTGTCATCGCATGAGCCAACTCTAAGGTTACCTTGGTAGCCACTTTGGATTTCGGCCCCCTAGTGTCTCTTTGTGGCACCAGTATCCTTTCATATAGACAAGGCATACCAACGAAGCAAAGTTGCAACCAAGCATCCTCTCTACCCCCATCCTAACCTGTATTAGCAGTTGAGGCATGGGCGAGAAAAAATAGTCTCTTTTTTATTCATTTTAAAACCCATTTAATGAAATGTTATCACTTATTAAAACAACTTACAATGGGTTACCCAGGCAGCCACTCTGGGCTCCGGCCTCTATTGCAAGCCACTTCTTAGTACACAGAGATTACCTACCCTAGGCTCATAAAAGTACAACTCAAAGAATTGCGATTTTCACCTCAACCCTTTACAAGTGATTGGAAAGTGCCTATAGATAAAACATAGAATTCACCTCAGTCCTTTACAAGGAACTAGAAAGTACCTAAAGACCAATCTCAATATCACCTTAGTCCTATACAAGCAACTGTAAAGCACCAAAAAATAAAACACAATAATCACATTAGTCCTATTCAAGCAACTGGAAAGCAACAAAAGATAACTGATCGAAGACTCAAAGGTTACACCAAAAAAGTCACATCATTCACCTTAGTCCTATACAAGAAAACTGGAAAGCAATAACAACCAACATATCAAACTCATCATAGAAGACATGTGACTAAATCACAATGGTTAGCTATAAAAGATCGTATAAGTAACATCATTATAGAACAAACCCCAAGCCTCTGGTAGACATCCTGATTGGTCATACAACTAAGTCAAACCCGAAACCCCAATACCAGCAAACTACACATCACATAAAGTGCCAAACAATGTTACTTTCATAATTCATCAAGTTTTGGAAAAACACAAAAGTTCAATTTTAACTTATATGTTTTCAAGTTTTCATTTTCATTTTCAAGTATGATAGTTTGATAGGGTTTTTGATTATAACTAGGGTTTACATTTTCGTTCCTCAATTAGTAATCATAATTGATGAAGTTTTCTTTTAAATTCTCAAAGGAAATAAAAATCTATTTCGTATAAATTGAATCCAACTTTTAGAAATAACACCCCCATTCTCAAATAGAAAGTTCCCTTAAAGAAAACCAATCGAAAACCTATCTATTCGAATAGTAACAATTAAAACACCCCATGATTTGATACTATTATTAAAATTTATTAAAATTATTAAATTACTAATAAGATAATATATAATATATTATTCACTAACAATAATAATGATTAAATTTACTAATATAGTAATAAAAAAAAAAAAAAAAAAACCTTTAATTACAATCAATAATTAATAATAATATATAAATTATACTAATTAATTTCTAACATTTAAAAAAATATTTTAAAAAAAACTTTATAAAAAAAATCAAATTTAACAGCCCTAACTAAGGGATGGCTGCCCACGGCAGCTCTTGGGCTGCTTGCGGCAGCCTAAGTGTTGACCGAAGCAGCTCAAGCTGCCAACGCAGTGAAGAAGGAAGGAGGAAAGGGGGAGGTGGTTGCCTCCATCTCTCAAGCAATTTTTTAATTTTTAATTTTTTTTTTAAAATACAACCAAACAACAAAAAGAACCCCCCCCCCCCCCCCCCCCACCCTTTTCTAAATATCATATTTTATATTTTATAAGATGTACTTTTTCAAACAAGGCACAGTAAAAACCATAATACAATTACCATATTAATATAAATATTACCACAACAATTTATTTACTATGGTAATCTTTATATAATATATATTTTTTATCAAAATTTCACCATAGATCTGATATGGTAAAGAATTTCAAACAATAAAAAATAATAATTTAAAACTAGTCTTCCTTTCAAACCCCATCCCGAATTCAACCAACTAAATACGAATTCCCAAAATTTCATCGAATTAGGGTTTCAATTTGCATTTGTTTACAAACGATTTAGAAACCAAAAATAATAGAGTCACAACAAAGGTTTCAGATAATCAAATTGCTTACAAAGGTTTCTGAAAATGAAGAACAATCAAATTTGTACACAAGGGTTTCAACCTAAATATAATCTGAAACAATTTCAATCAGACATGGAGAAAGATATTTTAAATGCAAGAATTACTATGTAAAACTCACATAAACCTCCCTAGATCGGATGCTAAAAAACGAACGCACAAAACACGCAAGAATTTTCCTTTTCTTTCAAAAAACCCTCTTCTTGGAAATTGGCTCTTCGAAATCTCGGTCTGGAGAAATGAACTCTAAATTCCTAATAAAGAGTTTTTTTCCAAAAGGGCTTCAATTTTGCAATCACGCGAAACCCTTTTCCTTTATTATTGTACTATATTTTAATTTTCATGCACAACTTTTGCAATTTTAATTAAAATAATCTTAATTAAATTAATTTCTTTCTCTCTTTAATTCTCGAGACGTTTTTGATAATTTTTTTAACAACTTAAATAATATTAATATTTAGAGTTTATTATAAAAATGGAACTCCTAAATATATATTATTAAATTAAATAAATATGATTACGCCAAAATAAGAACTTTAAGTCTATCTGTAGATTTAATTCTTTTATTTAATTAATTTCTCAATTAATTAAAAATAATTAAATATTATATTTTTTTTCCGTTGCGAGATTATGTCTACTTGTGAAGATATTAAAGCTTACATTGTAAATATTCTGCAAATTTTGAATATCAGATTTGATATAAAACCTTCTTAGACTTGCTGTTCTGATCTTCTTTAATGTCAGACCTTGAAAGGAGATGATAATATTAATTGACTTTCTGAAAATGTATTTATCACAGCAAGAATTGATTTGAGGCAGAGTTGCTTAAAGGAGCAGACTTGTAATTTTTAATGTGTGTCCTTTAACTACAACAATACCCTCCATATATATAATAACCAAAGGGCATGTTCCTTAAAGGGACATGACCCTATCTAGGTCGGTCCACAATGACTCATAATCGACGCCTAGAAGGAGATTAATTTAACAACAAACATAACTAATTGTTAATGTTTTAATGCTAAACTTAGAGTCACCCTAAAAGGACGACCGATCATGCCTATTCAAAGGGAAATATATTAGTAGCCTTAACAATGGTTTTATATGCTCTAAGAGGAATGTGTAATCTGCACAATTAGACTGTATGAGAATCAAAAGTTATAGTTTTAACTCTTCCTTGTAACTTGATAATCATACTGTGAGATAACATATCTAGCATCAACAATTACGATGAATAAGCATAGAATGATACTCTATATCTATCTGAATCTTCTTCTTAGCATGTGGTGCTATTGAACACATGATACAATGTCATATTACTAAACTTGTGATATTACATATCACTGATACTAGTGATAACAGTATTGCAAAGAATACAATATACAGGATAAACCCGAAGAATAATTAAATTCTTCATTTATCCAAGTAGTGACTCATAGGTACCACTATTCCTATTTCACAACATGATCCTGAGTTTAAGATCTACTAGAACACAGGATAAACTCTGGAGAATAAAATTCTTCCTTTATTCAAATTGTGATTTATAAATATAGCAATGTCCACTTCACAATGTGATCTTGAACTCATCTAAATCTTACAGTAGAACTCTATTGTTTAGCACATTCTCTAAGAGATCATCATCTCTCATAATGTCATTCATGCAAGTGTTCAATATCTCAGAGATCGTCACTTCTAAAATAATGAATACAAATGGTGGAGCCTATAACAGTCAATAGCCTGACAATAAAATAATTTTATTAATAATTTAAAGATTACAAATGAATTACAATTCAACCATACCATGTCTTTTATTGAAGTGATCTATCTTCACTCTAGAGAGAGGTTTGATGAGAATTTCTGCCATCTGATATGTAGTGAAAATGTATTTTAATTTTACAGTATTCCTATCTACCATATCTCTTACATAATGGTAAGAAATTTCGATATGCTTGGACCTGTCATGGAAAATTGGATTCATCGAAAGCTTTATGGAACTCTAATTATCACAATGAATAATCATAGGATTCATGACTTGACCAAATAATCGCATAAGTAATTTTCTAAGCCAAACTAATTCCTGAGAGGCCATTGTTGCTGCAATGTATTTGGCTTTTGCAGAATTTTGTGCTACTGAAGATTGTTTTCTGCATATCCAAGATATATCATTGCTGATCCTAAACTGAAACAACATCCTGAAGTACTTTTTCTATCGTTAACACTTCCACCCCAATCTGAGTCAGTGAATCCATGTAGATCCAAGTCAACTTTCTCATATTTGAGCCCAAGGTTAAGAGTGCAATGTAAGTATCTCATAATGTGTTCTACTGCGACTAGGTGAATCTCCTTTGGCTCGCACATAAATTGACTTAAGGCATTAACAACATAGCATATATCAGGTCTGTATTTACCAAGTACATAAGGGACGCAATCATCTGTTTGTAGAGAGTAGAATCTATGGAAGGTGATTTTGCTGCTGCTTCTTTACGTTTATGTAAATTAGTCTCCATTGGAGAAGACATAGACTTGCAGTTCCGCATTCCAAATCTCTTCAAAATATATAATGTATACTTCCCTTGATTAAGTATAATGCTGTAAGAGTTCTGCTGTACTTCTAGTCCTAGGAAGTAATGGAGTCCCAAGTCTTTCATCTCAAATTCTCTAATTAGATCTTTCTTGCATTGATCTATGAGATGATCATCGCTTGATATTAGTAAATCATCGACATACATTATCAAAATTACCATATCATCGTTATCCCTTTTATAATATAGATATCGATCGGCTTCATTTTTGAAGAATCCTAAGCCCATGAGATACTTATCAATTCTTTCATACCAAGCCCCTGGAGCTTGTTTAAGCCCATAGAGAGCTTTCTTGAGCCTGCAAACAAAAACGTTAGGATCATGAGTTTCAAATCCTTCAGGTTGTAATCTTTCCATTTAGGAATGTTGTTTTTACATCCATCTGATGTACTTTACATCCCTTCGATGCTGCAATAGCTATGACTGTTCTTACAGAGGTGCATTTGGCAACAGGAGCAAAGGTTTCTTCATAATCAATCCCTTCTTTCTGAGAGAATCCCCTGGTTACAAATCTGGCTGTATATTTATCAATGCTACAGTCAGCAGCATGCTTTATTTTAAATATCCACCTAGAAGGGACAACAAATTTTCCTTTAGGTTTAGGGACAATTTCCCAAAAATCATTCTTCATAATGGATTGGTATTCTTCCGTCATAGCACATTTTGAAGTTGTATGTTTAATAGCATCTGAAACATTGGTTGGTTCTGATTTAGACAAATCATTCATGTTTGCTGTATAACTAGAAAATCATTTGGGTCTCTTGCTTTCTCTGATTTTTTCGGATGGTGCAACAAAGTCTTGTGCTTCCTCTATTTTCTGAATGACCCAAAGTGGTGTTTTCTTAGAATTTTGAGTTTCTTTACGATTAAGATTTTGAATTTCATTTTCAATTTCTTCAATGTTCTCCCTCTAAGACTCAAATTTAGTATTTCTTTCGAAACTAGGTAAAGGAGAGGGTTCTTCAGAACTCGGGGCTCTTTTCAATGCTAGATCTTCTTCAAAATTTACATCCCTACAAAGTTAAATATATTTTTGACCAGGTATGAAAACCCTATATGCTTTTGATGTTTCACTATACCCTACAAAAATACCTTTCCTCTCGGAGGGTTCTAACTTAGTTCTCTTTTTTTTGGAACATGGTTATATATTAGGCACTAAAAAATTCGAAGATGACTTATATTGGGTTTAACCTTAGTAAAGACTTCTTCAGGAGTTTTATCTTTGAGGTAGGAGTGATGATTTCTGTTTTGAATATAGACAGTAGTACAAGAGGCTTCTGCCCATAGATAATATTCTAGATTTTGATCACATATCATAGCTCTAGCAGCTTCTATAATTGTTCTATTCTTCCTTTTTGCTACCTTGTTTTGTTGCAAGTTGTAAGCAACGGTCTACTCCCTCTTAACTCCTGTTTCTTTACAAAACCTTTTAAACAAATCTGAGGTGTATTCCCCTCCACTTTTAGTTCTAAGAGTTTTAATTTTATGTCCTGATAAGTTTTCCGTTAAGGTTTTAAATTCTTTAAATCTCTTTAGGATTTCTTCTGATTTTTTGCATTTTAAGAAGTAAATCCAAGTTTTCCTAGAGAAGTCATCTATAAAAAGTAAATAGTACCAAAATCCTCCAAGAGAAGGAACAAACATAGGTCCACATAAATTTGAGTGGATTAATTCTAAAACATTGTTAGTTTTTCTAGTGTTATCATGAAATTGACTTTTGATGTTCTTACCCAGAGCGCATCCTTTGCATTTGCTTGAGTGATCTTTATTCAGTTTAGTTAAACCAGTAACCATCTTCTCCATAGTTGATAAAGTTTTGAAATTTTTATGTCCTAACCTTCTGTGCCATATTTCATTTATATCCGCAGCTTCATGAATTAATGCTTGAATAGGTCGACTAGGTTTTGAATTTAATTCATACAAATACCCTTTTCTTTGACCAATCAATTTTGCTTTCTTAAATGAGGAGTTCTTAACCCAGGTTATTACTTTACCGTCCATGAATGCAACATTATGTTCGTCATCTTCAAGTGTTGTAATTGATATTAGATTCCTTTTTTTCCTGGTACATAGAGTACTGCTTTGAGAAGAAGAGAATATCTCGACTTTAGTTTGAAGGTGCAATTTCCAATTCCTTTGACAAAATGTGCTGAATTATCATTGATGGTGACCTCGCCATTAACCTTTTCTAATATAGAGTCTAGTGCTTTTTTGTATCCTGTAATATGTCGAGATGATCCACTATCAAGCACCCATGCTTTACTTGAGACTTCATTTGATAGTGACGAATACAATACATGATTCTCAAGATCATAGTTATCTTTTTCCCTAGTTATGTTTGTACAGCTCACTTGCTGTTTAGAATTCTTTGTGCCATTAGGTCTATAGTGTCCAAAATTTTCGCATCTTAAGCATTTTATTTTGTATAGATCTTTCTTAGGTTTGTCATTCGTTTGATTACCCTTTTTCTTCTTGAAGTGCTTCTTTTTGCCTTTATAGGAATTTGTATTAAGAACTTGAAGTTCTTAATTTCCAGTTTTCAACTTTCCCCCTTTTTTAAGTTCTCTGGATTCTTCTTGAAGACAATCTCCTTTAAGTCTGTTGAAGTTAGGAAGTTTGTCTCTGGCACTTACTCCTGTGCGAATGTTTCCCATGAATCTGGTAATCCATTTGTAGCCATTAGTGTTAGTTCCGTGTCATTAATGATGGCTCCTATACTTGCAAGTTCATCTCTTAGACTGACAACACTTAGGAAGTAAGAATTCATCGATTCTCCCTTCTTTATTTGTTTGTGATTTAGTTGCCTTTTCAATGCGAGAACTCTAGTTGCATTGTTGACCTAATATGCATTTAGTAATGCATTCATCATAACAAATGTTGTTTGATGTTTCGTTAGCATGGGTACAATATCATTTTTCACTCCATCTAATATGACCTAAATGGCATTTCTATTTCCTTTACTCTAGATAGTTTTATGAGGTTCATAGTACGTTTATTGGATGCTGAATCAACAAATTGTTCTACATCATTTTCTTCAATAATCATCATGATTCAGAATTTCCAAGCATCAAAGTGTTCTTTTCTATCAAACCTGTCCTCGGATCTGATTGTGTATGCCATTGAAGATAGGAGAATGATGCTAGATATATATAAAGTCTGATTAATTAATTTGCAGAGCCTAGGTTTGACTACTAGAGCTCTGATACCATGTAATATTCTGCAAATTCTAAATATCAGATCTGAGATAAAACCTTCTTAGACTTGTTATTCTAATCTTCTTTAATGTCAGACCTTGAAAGGAGATGATAATATTAATTGACTTTTTGAAAACGTATTTATCACAGTAAGAATATTTGAGGCAGAGTTGCTTAAAAGAGCAAACTTGTAATTTTTAATGTGTGTCCTTTAACTACAACAATACTCAACATATATATAATAACCAAAGGGGATGTCCCTTAAAGGTGACCCTATCTAGGTCAGCCCACAAGGACTCCTCATAATTGGCGCTTAGAAAGGAGATTAATTTAACAGAAAACATAAATTATTGTTAATGTATTAATGCTAACTTAGAGTCACCCTAAAAGGACCGCTGATCATGCCTATTCAAAGGGCAATGCATTAATAGCCTTAACAATGGTTTTATATGCTCTAAGAGTAATGTGCGATCTGCACAATCAAATTGTATGAGAATCGAAAGTTATAGTTCTAACATACATTTTGTAAGTTTCAAAATCAATTTTGGAGGACTAGAGGCAGTTTTTGGTCTAAAAGTGGTAATGATTGGGATAGCAATTTATTGCTTGTTAGAGAACCTAACCAGCTTGTTGACACCTAAAATAGTTTATCAATTAGATTGTTGGATCAAAAGTTATGGCCTCCAAAAGTTACATCTGCGAAAGTTGGAAATATAAGATAGTGTTGGCCATATAAATGAGCAATAAAACAGAGTTACGCGTGCTGTTGGTGTGTGCTTTGACACGTTATAGTGCATCTTAGATTGGGGATAAGTTGGGTGCCTTCACGAGTTCTTTGACACACATAAAAGAGTTTATCAATCAGACTCTTGGATCACAAGTAATTATGCTCAAAAGTTAGGCCTTCTAGAATGAAATTGGAAATCTAAGAAAGTTGTTGGACACATAAATGAGTTATACATGTGTTGGGATGTGCTTTGACACATTATAGCATATCTTGGATTGGAGATAAGCTCGGTGCCTTTTTCTTGCATGGTTTTAGCTCATTGTTTTGCAATATTGTTTGATAGTTTCATGCATTTTACCTCATTTATTTCAAGTTCACGAGATGGAGGTTGTGTAAGACTGAAATACCTTAGATTTTTTAGTTGGTATTAATTAATGAGAAGCTTGCTTTGGAAGATTCTTGATATTTTGAGTAATATATTGGGTAGCTTTTGGAGTGTGGGAGGTTTCTCTCAAAATTGTTTTCCCCATAAAAAGCACTAAATTGTGGTATGTATGTTATTTATGTATAATTTTGTTAAGTTTTTGTAATTATTGTAGTAATCTAAGAAATATTGTGTAACCCTTCTCTCAAGGTTAGTGAAGGAAAATTTTATAGTACCAATAAACTCATAACTACATTTTTTAGGTTAAGATTAGAGAGGAATCTATGAAATATTGCCTTGTACCCTTTGCTTGCTTCCAAATCTTTGTATGTAGTAACTCTTGTTGGCATAGAAAAGATCTCAATATGATAATATTTTGGATTCAATGCCATGTAGCCATAGATGGAGGAACCTCAATGAGATCAGTCCAAGTGTGCAACAAGAATAAACACACCGAAAGCAACAAGGAATAGAGAGAACAATGCCAGATCAACCTTTATTTCATATGATATCAAAATACAATCAATTTGCTACACACATGCCTCGTTACGTGTGAGGCTACAACAAAGGTTCATATCATAGTTACATCGCCTTGTGGGATGAGGGGACAAGTTTTCGAGATGGGCGGACAGAGGGGCCTTGATTTGGGGACGACGGTGGGGGATGAGGGGGGGGGGCAGGTGGAGCAGGGGTATACATACTATACATATGGTACTTAAATGCTAGTTATGAAAACATGTACTACAACTATATAATATATAAGATATAAAGATGTAAAGAACTTATACATTTAACATTGCATCGAAGTTATGTAACTGGAACATCATGATTCATGATCAAATGACAAACAATGAACATTGGACATCAGCAAATGAAAGAGTGTCAAATTATATAATTTTAAATATATAATATAATCAGATCAATAGTATGAGTATCTACTATCTAATAGTAATCAATGATCATATGAGTCATGATGTAAAGATGATTACAATAAGTATGATGTGCCATGAATCATGATATCAAAATAAGTATATAATGCAAACAAAAACTACAAGTCTCCAAGAGTCCAAATCAAAATGCCGAATGAATGATCAATGATCATCCCTTGAAGGCTGGAAGTTGAAACTCATCGCCGCTGGAACTATTAGTGTCTCCAAAAAATATTAAAATAATGCCTTGTTTTTTAATTTTTTAATGCCCCCCATCTTGTTGCCGCAGGAGATGTCCTAGTGGCCCCCTGCACTTTAGGGGATGTGGTTGTGCCCCCCGTACTTAAAGGGGATGCGAAGACGTCTCGTCCATCTCCAGTGGAGGTGGCCCTCTGTTTGGCACCGCTCAAGACGCTGAGACGGTGTCCCCCTGTCTCGGGTGCAGTCCAGTTTTGGTGGGGAGACGTGTTCCCATGTTACACTGGTTCATATAGTAGTTGAAATTACTGTTGAAGTTAACTTTTGCCCCTATATCCGTGAATTTCTATCCTTAATCTATAGATATAGATCTGTAAATTTTAAGTGGGATATTTTGCAATATCTGAAATTCTTGTTTGCATCAATGTATCTTGGATCACAGACTTAGCTGGCAGTTTTGCATGAGATATTTTAGTTAGTGATGTCTGGTTCTCATTTGCAATTGTGTTTTCTGATTGAGATGGAAATGATGGATATAACCTCTGTAAAGCATTCTGGAATATAATGTATAAACTGTAGGTACTTGCAAAAGATATGATAGATTAAAGAGAAATAAACAGAATTGGTATTGATGCCAACATTGTATTACTTGGTTTAGTTATTTTGTTGCTAGAGTTTAATATAGTGTTACTTGGGGCAAAATCTCAGTGGGGTCAGATCATTTTATTTGACCGATGGGGTCAATAATATGCCTGAGAGAAATAATAATTAGTTTAGTAATAATATAAAATTTATTGTGAAGTTTGGGAATTTGTTGCAGAGAATATTCCCAGAATAAGAAATGTTTGTGATATGACATTCAAGAAAGCAAGATGGGGCAAATTGTCTTGTTCCATGGATGATGTTAACTGTCTCAGGCATTGTGTTTGATATCTGTTATTAAAGTCTAGCGCTGTGAATTGGTTATATGACAGTTTAGTAACAAAATAAAATTTCTTGTGAAGTTTGGGAATTTATGGCAGAGAATATTCCCATAATAGGAAATATTTGTGATATGACATTCAAGATTGCTGTCTCTGACATTTGAAGATGGGGCGAATTGTCTTTTTCCATGGATGATGTTAACTGTCTCAGGCACTGTGTTTGATATCTGCTATCGAAGTCTAGCGTTGTGAAATGGTTTTATGACAGCTGGTCTAATTTCTGATATCTGATGGAATTGCAGTAGTCCAGTGCTTTGAAACTGACACATTTGATGTGTTTGGTTTCTATTGATTCATACAAATTTGCATGTGATCTGCATTATTACCAAATCTCTCATTGAATACCCTCCAGTGCTTTGTTCAATTGCTGCCATATTAACTCTCGATTTTTGCACCATAGATCCTAGAATTGCCGCAACTCAGATGATTTTGTTGAGTTTGCGAGCCAAGTGAAGCTGGGCGATTTTTAACGACTTGGCTTTGTGACTCAGTTTTTGCCCAAAAATTGCCCAACTTGGCGATTCATCATAATCATTTTATATTTTGCTAGTTGTTTAGAAATTAATTCTAACAATTTTACCAAAGCAATGGCCACCCATCAAACTCTTTGAGAGTGTTAGCAACAGCAATTTACTCACACTGTTATAGATTCTATCTTAATTGATGACTTCAAATAGAAAGGTTCCCCCAATTTTCAGCAATGGAAGTTGAATGCATGTAGGAAAGACATCGAACTTTTCCAATTGAATTCACTACAGTTAGCCAAAGACATAGGAGAAGGAAATTAAGTTTTTTATTACTTGAGCAATCTGCCTCTAGCTAGAATGAAACTAAGAAATGCCAACTGATTATACAAACTCCCTCTGGATTTTTGCTTTTTGGTCAGTTTTGGCTTTTACCTCTTACCTTTTATTTCAATACTATTAATCTAGGCTTGTTTTTAAGGGCTACAAGTCTTCTCAAGGCTAGTAGACATGTCCAATGAATTTTTTCCTTTTTAATAAAACATTTTCCTTTCAAATAAACAATGTTAAGCCAATAAGTGTTATTTAAAAGATAAACACAGTAGTTAATACTCGAAATGACTCCCTGAAAAAAGCTCATCTAACTTTTGGACAACTTTTAAGTGGCAATGGCATCAAATAATAACACAATCTCCAAATTTTGTCATTTCATGCACACATTAATCAACCATTATTGAAGGAAGAAGCAAGTAGGAGGAGAAACTTTCAGGAATGATGATGTCATCAATAGAGAAATGATTATATTACTACACTGGCGCCATTTGTACAAGCTCCCCATTGTTGATGGAGTAACAGTGAGATGCAGGAAGAGCTTTTAAGTTTTCATCTTTGTAAATAATCCATATCATATGATCCTATGTTTTCTATTTTACTTTAGCTACAATTTCTAATGTACGTATGTCATGGATTTATCATTTATGTTCCTTGTTTATGTATGTTAGCTTCTATTTGATGATTTTATAGCGTGTTTAAGTTATATTCAATAAAGGGTGCATGGTATAGTGTTGAAATCTCTAAATTTCAAGAGTTTTTTCATTTTGCCGATTTGTATTCTGAGCCGATTCCGAGTTGGGAACTACACTTTGTACTGAATACATAGTTGGAAATGAACAATACTTTTACCTGTAGATGGTTTTAAGTTAAATTGTATCTGTTAGTTATAATTTTTGGAGTAAAACAATATTTATATCTGAAATGGTTTATGGATTCAATCTTATCTGTTAATATTGTTTTCCAAAGTTTTTTTTCCTACTAAATTGTGTAGTGATAGGACATCATCTGAAAATTATATATGAGCATATAATTGACCATATTAATGTCTAAGTGATTCAACGAATTTGGGTCTTGTGGCTATCCAGTAACAGAGCATTGTATGATCACACTGTAATAGAAAACCTGCTGGATGGACGTGGATGCAAATATTTAGTTGGAAGCTATAAATTGTAGATTGACAAACAGATGGTAGATAACTGTTGTGATAGTCTCTAGTGACTTAACAAATTTCAGAACTCAACTTCTAGCTAGTATCATAACTGTTTATTACCCAGTTTTGCTCAAATTTTTTTTTAACTAAAACTGGATTGATAGCCTAAATGCAGATAGGGCTATTGTTAGTCATATAAAGAGTTTTAGTTGGCTAGGCATTATGGGGAGGGGAAAGCCAGATCATCCATCATGTGTAGGTAAGGTCACAAGTGATGGGTCCGAACTAGCAAATTTGGCATTGGCAGACTTGTCACTAGTTTCCTGTTTAAAATTAAATTATCTATAAACTAAAATGAATGCTATATGCACTTGTGGTGACTTGTTTATTTTAGTGACACATAGGATGTGCTGATGCAATTCAAGCAATTCTTGTATTTTCCTGTGGACGATCTCATCTTCAGAGAATTTATGCAAAATTAGGATGATATTGCATATCGGTTGTCAGTTCTCACTATCATCAAGATTAGTTTTGTGAGATCAGTATCTTGATTTGGATTGAACTAACTATTTGTGTTTACTTTTTTTTGGTAACATTCGGAGATATTGAATTTTAGTGTGAGATCAATATCAGAACTGTTTATTACCCAGTTTTGCTCAAAAAAAAATTAACAACTAAAATTGGATTGATAGCCTAAATGCAGATAGGGCTATTGTTATTCATATAAAGAGTTTTAGTTGGCTAGGCATTATGGGGAGGGGAAAGCCAGATCATCCAT
The DNA here is from genome assembly GCA_028749045.1 of Cupressus sempervirens. Lineage (NCBI taxonomy): Eukaryota > Viridiplantae > Streptophyta > Pinopsida > Cupressales > Cupressaceae > Cupressus > Cupressus sempervirens. The sequence goes on from CM053793.1 coordinate 263,480,936, forward strand.
CATGTGTAGGTAAGATCACAAGTGATGGGTCCGAACTAGCAAATTTGGCACTGGCAGATTTGTCACGAGTTTCCTGTTTAAAATTAAATTATCTATAAACTAAAATGAATGCTATATGCACTTGTGGTGACGTGTTTATTTTAGTGACACATAGGATGTGCTGATGCAATTCAAGCAAATTCTTGTATTTTCCTGTGGACGATCTCATCTTCAGAGAATTTATGCAAAATTAGGGTGATATTGCATATTGGTTGTCAGTTCTCACTATCATCAAGATTAGTTTTGTGAGATCAGTATCTTGATTTGGATTGAACTAACTATTTGTGTTTACTTTTTTTTGGTAACATTTGGAGACATTGAATTTTTGTTTCTGATGCAGATTGACCCGGTATAAGAACTTCAAGGAGGGCCTCAAAAGAATTTTAGTAGCAACAGATTTAGTAGGCCGAGGAATAGACATTGAACGTGTAAATATTGTAATTAACTATGACATGCCAGATTCTGCAGATACTTACTTACACAGGGTGAGTATAGTTTGTATTAAAGTTAGTTAACAACGCATCAAAGACATTGAGTAAACTAATAATTCCTTACTTTGCAGGTTGGGAGGGCAGGAAGATTTGGTACTAAGGGTCTCGCTATTACATTTGTTGCTTCAGCAGGTGACTCAGATGTGCTTAATCAGGTATTAGTTTGCTCTTGGAATCAATTTAATTGGTTTACTTAACATGTTGAGATTAAAAGAATGTTCCCCATTTGGAGGCTCAAACTTGTTTTGCATCTTGTTTTTAGGTTCAGGAGCGATTTGAAGTTGATATAAAGGAGCTTCCTGAGCAAATTGATACTTCAACATATAGTATGTATACATTATTGAATACAATATTTATCATTTATTGGTTGTTGCTTTTGAAATGAAAGTTTACCCATCATTGAAGTTGTTGCTGTTTAGAAATGTTAATATCATTTTGTGTAAAATCTTTAGTAGCTTCCAACAATTCCCACAGTAGGTGATTGCTTCACAAACCATATGTCACTGAGCTGGGTGCACAATAGGATGCCCCACTTCAGAGTTTTCGATGCTCCACTTCAGAGTTTTCAAGAGTGAGTTGGTATGGGTTTCCATTGCACATCCTGGAGATGGTTAGGAATCTTCCATGAGAGTCATGCTTCAGTGCTTCCATTAGAGTCATGCTTCAGTGCTTCCATTAGAGCCATGCTTCCATGAGGTGTCCAGGCATTCTGAAGACACATCTAGAGGTGGTTTGATTACCCTTTTGTGGGGTCCGGCCTCAAATAAAGTCTTTGTTTTTCTCACTTACATGCACACCAATGAAACAAATCTTGATGACTTCCATAATTTTATGTTGAAAAGGCCTTTATCTATGGGCATTTAGGGACACACCATACAACTCTGCATTGTTGCTTTTGATTAAGTTTTTCTGGCCATTTCAATCAAATTCTGTTGTGTTATCTCTGTGATGTATGTTTCTGAATAATTAAGAAATTTGCAAAAGAAGATACTATCTGGTACTTACTGCTTGAGTTCACTTTGTGACCACGACAATCTTAAATTTATAGAAGCTACTAGCTATCCAGGGCATGACTTGAATGCGGGCACCAGTCTGTTCAACTTCGAATTGGGGTAAAATGGTCAGTTAACAGTGGCAGTATGCAGTGCTCATTCATATTGCAAACAAAAGTATCAACTGTATGTAACTACAACTTAGGAAGATTGTTCCCATTGATCTATACAGCCCTTTATTTTACCTAAAAGTTTAAAACAGTAGTATCAATTCGTCTGAGAATTCTTCGCACCTTATTGCACAATTGATACCTTCGCATATATAATTGTTTCATGTGGATTTGCTCAGTAACTTATAGGTACCTCAGATGCCTAGGAACCATATCCCTTTCCTTCGAAAAAGTATGCTTTTGAACTTCCAGTTTTCTGAACGGTTTTGGGCATGTGGAGATGTCATTGGAACTTTAACAGGTAGTGGACATCTGTTGACCTTCTGGGGGACCTGTTCTTTAAGAGTTTGTTATATTAAAAGGCTCATAAATGAAGATAAAAATAATGTGCAAAGGATAGCTAAGATCGATCATTAACTTGTTTACCACTTTAAGATTCCAATGTCTACCATGTATTTTGTATTCATGGAATGCTATGGAGAAGAATTTTTGTTGGTTTTTTCTATAATTTCTTTCTTAGGCTTGTTAATAATTCTGTTGATGTTTTCCGATTTCTTTTTAAAAAATGTCATGCATTTGCTTTGCTGATATTTTCCCAAATAATTTTTATTGCTATAGAACTGATTAACATCCTCCTCATGTTATTATTGATGAGATTACAAGGTTCAGCTCTTTTCACCCTTGTGTGATTGCTACTTAAACATTTTAATCATGTTGTGAGGATGGTACTTCTAATGTACTTATTTTGACTTCTGACACATATCTGAAATGATCAGGATATGCACTAATGATTTTCTTGTGAAATTACAGTGCCATCATAGATATTTGCTGTACCTCGTGGTAATGGTGGTCGGTTAGGGTCTGCAGAGTAATCGCAAGCACATCATTTCTTAATTTATAAGCATCGTGTGGGGATATTGTATTTTTAAAAATCTATCAGCTCAAATTGCCTGGAGCTAATTACTTTTTAATTGAGGCGCCACCATATTTTTGGGGTCTGCACTTTAGCTTTTCCATAACATATGTAGTGCATTTATAATTGTAATAATTGAGGCAGAAACTTAATGTAACTTGGTTTGAGCTTTTCAGTGACTTCGTTGATCTGTTCGTAATGGATTTCTCTCAACTGAAAAATCTAGTCACTGGCAGAAGGGCTGATTGTTTTTGTCCATCAATGGATTGTTTTGGAATGACAGCAGAAGTTTTATCCTCAAAACTATCGGAAAATTGCATATTAGTTGTCAGTGAAACCTGTTAGAATCTTGATTAAATTCTGAGAGTTGTTTTTGTCCATCAATGGATTGTTTTGGAATGACAGCAGAAGTTTTATCCTCAAAACTATCGGAAAATTGCATATTAGTTGTCAGTGAAACCTGTTAGAATCTTGATTAAATTCTGAGAGTTGTATTCTATTGACTTCCTAACCATTCTCCAAAATTCTGGTCAAAGAATAGCTAAATTTAACCAATATAACTTCATTATACTTATCTAGTTTCTATTACTGTAACAAGTCTTTATTCTATTCTGTTTTGAACGGGTTGTCAGAGAAGCAATGCTATCTGTGCTAAACATATATTATCAAATTTCCCTCGGAAATTTCATTTGATTAAATAGCAGAGAACCAACTGCTGTACACCTGATTGGGGATGCTTTGCTTATTGTGCTGTCTTTTCCTACAGACATTCAAGGATATTCTGACTATGGTGAACAAATTCAAGTTGAGGGGACCAGAAGCCACTTTTCCTATTACATTCTCCAGTGTCTGGTCAACCATGGTAAGGTTGGAGGTGGATTTTCCCTGAGCCAAAATTCATTGTACTCCTTTGAACCCAGGATACTGTCAAAATAAACTAACAAATAATAAACATGCACAATTTTCTACTCGAGCTTGCATGAATGAAATAAATTGTACAGTACAAGCAGCTTAGTTTATTATGGTGTTGCCCTGAGTAGAGGTTTCATTGTTTTCCTTTGAACTCTAAGGACTGTCAAGTACACTAACAATTAATACACATGCAAATTCACTAGCTCATTAAGTTTATCTTCCACGCAGTTCACACAATCCAAGAAATCAAACTTGTCAACTCAGATTCATCGAATTCACAATCTTTTTCATAATGCTAATATTTGACATTAACTTGCTTTCGATGCTCGACACATACTGTGTTGCTCGACATCCACTGTCAAATCACTCGGCACGAACTAAAGTTTATTGGTGCTTGACATCAACTAAACTTTACTTGACTTATACTGTATCACTTGACATACACTGAAATTTGACTTTTCTTGGCTCGAATTGATTTTCAGCTTTACTTACACTAAATTTGCTTGGCACCTACTATGCAGATTGTTAAGCTTCGTAGACACAATTCGTTTTTATTTGTTCTTTTAAACTTAATGTATTTATCTTTTGCAATCTTAAGTAGATAGTCAATGCACTATAATATCACTCTCTTAACTGATCTTTGTATTTCTTTTCCATATCATAACTCAACCTTTCTTTTAGGTGCTATTGTTAACTCATTTGATCAAATCCTCTACATCAATCAAACAAATGATAGTACTCAAATCATCTAAGCCATTGTCTTACCAACAAGTAGCAGGTTTGACATGAATGACAAAACAATGATTGAAACACATTTTCATACTTGTATCAATTTGTTTTCAACAATTTCTCTCTTTGGCATTGATGGCAAACCAAACTTAATTAGTACAACTAACAATAATACCAAAAAGAAAATAGTCCTTGTATTAAAATCTCTCCTTCTATCAACAATTTTCATCTTCTGAAAAGGTTACAAAATTTTGTTATGATCAACAAACAATCAATCAACTCATCCTTATGACTCCCTTTGGATCACTTCTTACATCTCCCTTGACATTATCTCCCTTTAACTAGGTATTCCATGTTTCTTCTATATCTTCTTTCTCCCTTTCCAGTTTGCTAGATTGCTCCCTTTATTTATGTTTTTCTCCTTTTATTTTATGCTTTTCTCCCTCGCTTTTCTCCCTCACCTTCTTTGCTCCCTTATGATTTCTCCCTCTTTAACAACAATGCCAAAGACTTGTCATCTTAATATGCAGATATGAACATTTTCACTTTCTTCTTCTGACACCTAACTTGTGATTGATTTGTACCTCCAGCACTTTGATTACTTTAGGTAGCTCCTGAAGTAAGATCCACATAATCAATGTGTAACATATGTCAATCATCTTGTTTGATGCAGGGAACTTTTCATGCTTTTTAAATAGCCTTGGATACGAGCATCACACCTAGTTTACCTCTTAGATACTCATGAGCATCCTTAGGTAATGCTTTTGTTAATATATCAATTATTCGCTCTTTTGTGTTAACATATTCCATCTTCACCTCTTTACCTTGAATTAACTCTTTCAAGTAATGATATTTGATTGCAATGTACGTAGTGTTTGTATGCATCAAAAGATTTTTTGATATATTTATAACACTTATATTATCACAATAAAGTATTACAGGTTCAATGATTTCCTCCTTCATACCTTTGAGTAGCTGTTTAATCCATACAATGTTTGTACAATTTATTGTAGCAACAACACATTCAACTTCAACAATAGATTGAGATATGCAGTTTTGTTTCTTGCTAGTCCATGTAACCAAGTTTTTTTCCAAAAAAAATGGTCCTCCACTAGTGCTCTTTTTGTCGTTAATATTTCTAGCCCAATCAACATCAGTGTAGGTTTTTAATTTGAATTTCTCATTTTTCTTGTAGTGTAGAGCATAGTCTTCAGTTCTTTTTAGATATCTCATTATTCTCTTAACAACCATCAAATGATTCTCCCTGGGATTAGCAGAGAATCTTGCAACTATTCCAACAAATAATGCAATATCATGTCTTCTGTGTACTATGTATTGTAATTTTTCAATCATAGACTTGTACAATGTTTGATTCACCTTAGCTAAATCATTATTCTTTGACAATTTATGTCATGTCACCATAGGTGTGCTTACTGACTTGGAATTTTCCAATCTAAAAGTTTTCAGTATCTCGTTCACATATTTTAACTGAGTGATGTATATACCATATTTCATCTAATGTACTTGCAAAGCCACAAAGAACTTGATCTCTCCAAACATAGACATCTCAATTTTTTTTTTCATTTCATTTGTAAAAGCTTTACATAAAGTATCTTGACCTCCAAATATGAGATCATCAACAAAATTTTTAGATAGTAAAATACTTTTGCATTTCTTTGTCTTCAAGTACAGATTGTTGTTATCATCAATTCTCTCAAATTCATTCTTCACAAGATAATTATGAAGCCTTTCATACCGTGCTCTTGGTGCTTGCTTCAAACTATATAAAGCTTTGTGTAGTCTAAATATCATGTTTTTATTGTTAGTATCAACACATCTTTCTGGCTGTTCTATATAAACCTCTCCCTCCAATATGCTATTCAAAAATGCAAACTTAACATCCATTTTATAAACTTTGAAACCTTTGTATGCAGAGTAAGCAAGTAGAGTTCTTACTCCTTCCAATCTTGCAACAGGAGCGAATGTTTTTTCATAGTCTATCCCTTCTTGTGCACATCCTTTACAAACTAATCTTGCATTATTTCTTGTGACTTTACCATTTTCATCTAACCTATTTTTGTACACCCACTTGGTGCCAATCACATTTTTATTTTCTAGTCTAAGAACTAGAGTCCATGTCTTATTTTTCTCATTGTTCAATCTCTTCTTTCATGACTTTACTCTAGTCTACATTTTGTAAGGCATCTTTCAATGTTTTAGGTTCATGCATGCTAAGAAAATATGTATCATTTCTCAACTTGTTCCTTGTCATTGGTCTTGCATCTTTATTTCCAATGATTTGTGCAGTAGGGTGATGTCTTTTGATATATTTTGACAATCTTGGTTCTGCTCTATTTTCCTAACTTTGTCTCTCAACTTCTAAATAACTATTTGCATCTCTATCAGGTAGTTCAACATATCTTTCATGTACACTAATCTCAAAATCTGAATGTGCCTCAACTTCATTCTATAACTCGACATTCAAAGTATGTGACTTGATAGTTACTGAAACTTGCTATTGATTTGCAACTTGATATATAATATCTTCATTAGCAGACATACCTTCATAAAAGTATACAAATGATTTGCATTCCTTTGGTTCCTTCATAGGTTCAACCTCATGTGCTTTTGTATATTCATCAAATTTCACATTTGCACTTTCCAAAACTTTGTTTGTGTTAGTATTTAAACACTTATAAGCTTTACTTCTTGTGGAATAACCAAGGAATATATCTTCTTTAATTTTTGCATCTAATTTAGGATTTTTGAAATCTTTAAGAATATAACACTTTCTTTCAAATAACTTAAAATATTCTACATTGGGTGAGTATCCATACTATAGTTCAAAAGGTGTTGAATGAGTATCTTTTTTGATTTGCACACGGTTCAAGGTATAAACAACTATACTTATAGCTTCTCTTCACCATTTCAAAGAAACATTTTTCTCCATCATGAGTGTCCTAGCATAGTCCATTACAAATATGTTCCTCCTTTCAAAAATTCAATTTTGTGGCAGGGTCCTAGGGGTAGATGTCTATTTTTTTAATTCCTCTGTCATTACAAAGCATTTCAAACTCATTTGATGTTAATTCTCCTCTTTTTTTTAGATCTCAAACATTTCAGACTTTTTCCTATTTCTTTCTCAACTATTGCTAAGTACCACTTAAACATTTGGAAAGCATTAAATTTCTATTTAAAAAACATAACTGTTATCATTCTAGAATAATCATCAACAAATATCATAACGTACTTATCTCCTTTGTAGATTTGCACATCAATTGGTCCACACAAGTCAGTATGAATAATCTCTAATATTCCTTTAGAGGTATGAGTCTTACTCTTAAGACTTGACTTTGTATTTTGCATAACAGACATTGTTTGCAAATTATGTTGTCAGGTTTCTTCAACTTAGGTAAACTTCTGGCTCTTCTCATGTTACTAATACTAACCAAGTTAACAAAATTAGCATGACATAACCTATTGTTCCATAGCCACACATCATCAAATTTTACAACTAGACAAGTAGCATCCTCTATATCAAGGTAGAGTAGATTACGTCTACTTTGATCACCTTGTTCAATTAATTTTCCATTAGTATCATATATCTGAACAATTTTTTTCTCAAACTCAATCTTGCAACTTGAACTATTCAGTTGTGACACACTTAACTAATTATAGTTAAGTACTTCAATATAATAAGCATTGTCACATAAAATCTTTTCTGTGAGTTTGATAGGGTGCATCATTACCAAACCTTACACCATTTCCATCATAATAATTCAAGGTAACGAACTTACTTTTATCTCTAGTCGTGTGATGTGACACCCACTATCAATGATCCATTTGTCATTCTTGTTCACACAAGACACTAGTGTAGTTGCTTCATCCTCAACTAATTCATCCTTCATTGCAACATACAACTCTTCATCATCATGATCGTCAGATCTGTCTATAGTTTCCTCTTCAACAATGTAGAAAGACTTCTTGCTTTTGTACAATGTAGAAAGACTTCTTGCTTTTCTCTTTGTAATCTTTGTTGTCTTCATCTCTTCTACTTTTGTATTTGTCTCCACCTCTGTAATTCTTCTTCTCTAGGCATCTACAACAATATGACCAACTTCATTGCAATTAAAACACATGATAGATAACTTACCTTTGAACTTGCCTTTACCTCTTTGAAATCTTCTTGCTAGTAGTGCTTCAAGTTGTTCTACATCCTCCTCATTTGTATCACTATCACTGGAAACATATTTTACTTTTTTCTTCTTCTTTTCATTAGGTTCCTTCAATGACACCTTAGCATTGAAAGAAGATTCAACATTGTCAGATTTGAATTTATCAAAATTAGATAGCTCAAGAGTAGTGAAGCTACCTACCAGATCTTCAAGAGTTCAATTAGAACCTGGTATAAATCTCAGTTCTTGTATTGCAGAAACTCTAATACCATAGATGGGCAATAGTGCTCTCAAAAATTTTCTTAGTACAATCTCATCATCTATTTTATCAATAGATCCTCTTATTGCATTAATGACATCTTTTATCCTAGAGAAATATTGAGCAACATTCTCACCTTCTTGTATTCTCATATCATCAAATTTACCTCTAAGACTTTCAGATTTGGCTCTTAGCATATTTATGTCTCCTCCATAAATGGTGTGAAGAACATCCCACATTTTCTTTGCACTGTCACAACCCTTGATGTCATCAAACTTAATATAGCTTAGGGCAGAGGCAATCTCCAACATTGCTTGGTTTTTTTCTTTTTTCTTTTTCAAATCTTTAGTAACATGATTGACATGCTCTATGATGATGGTAGATTGTGCATAATTTGCAAGGCCTCTCTTTTTGACACTTGATCTTTTGCTTCTAGTACCTTCAAACTAGTCCTCTTAAGAAGATGACTCTGATGCCAAATTTTGAAATTCTTTAGAATAACTAAGAGGGGGGTGAATTAGTTATCCAAGGTCTAGATGTACAAATAATTTTTATCACAACTTAGTGAACTCATATCCATAAAATATTTTCATCATGCATGCATTCTTTAGATCATATATTCACTTAAACTTGTAGGTTACTGTTAAATCAACTTTGCAAAAATGTAAGCATGAAACATAACATATTCAATAACAAATTTGACACAATGATTTAACTTGGAAACCCAATTTGGAAGAAATCACCAGTAACATGCTACTCATTCTCACTCTTCTGAAGTGATGCCCTATGAAAGGCCAACCTGTTAAAGGTTACAATGCACACTATTATATGTGACTTGGTTAAATGATTTCAATCATCCTATTTTGAGTGAGCCTTCTTAGTGGACTTTAGATTATTTGGAATGACACCCAGTTAAAAGATTTACAAATGACTGTTAGGTCAACCTTAATCCAAAGGATTCACCCTAGATTGGTATAATGATTAGAATGTAACAGTGAGGCTTGACCTGATAACAACTTAAAACACACTTGTAGATTATAGATCTATATTTTCAGTCCTCTATTCTACTTAGCTTTCACACACTTTAGCTCTGATAGCTTGTTCACCCTTCAAGAATCCATACTCTTAAGCCTTCTTGCTTTGCTTGCCAATTGCAGTCTCTTCTCTTATGTCACTAAATGAAGCAATACCCTAGACTCCTTATCTTCCTTAAGTTCTCGCACATGACAACCTTTTCTTCTGACCAACCATCTTTATAAATAGAAAATTAAGATCTTTTTCCGTTCAAACTCCATTGTCCTTTTTAGGGTTAGGTTGGATTAGGTAGGATTTAATGAATCTACCCATCTTTGTATTTTATTCTCTTCTAGAAATTTCTCCTTCAATCCTCTTTGAATTTTCCTCAAAATAGTTCATCTTGAATTCTGTGCCACCAGCTCATCAAGCTTATCTTCCACACGGTTCACACAATTCAAGAAATCAAACTTGTCGGCTCAAATTCATCGAATTCATGATCTTTCTCATAATGCTGACACTCAGCATTAACTTGCTTCTAATGCTTAGCACATACTGCATTGCTTGACATCCACTATCAAATCACTCAGCACAAACTAAAGTTTATTGATGCTTGGCATCAACTAAACTTTACTCGGTTTACACTCTATCACTCGACATATGCTAAAATTTGACTTTGCTCGGCTCCAACTGATTTTCTGCTCAATACCTATTATGCAGATTGTTAAGCTTGGTAGACATAATTCATTTTACTTGTTCTTCTGAACTTAATCAATGTACACTAATCTCTATCAAGTAGCTCAACATCTATAGAGTATGTATGGTAAAGAAGCCAAATAGGAAGAGCTGGAGGCCTTGTTTGTAGAAATAATGACACGAGGAAAAGGGAAGCACAAAGGTGAACTTCCATTCAAATTCTTTAACTAAAAAAAGGTAGGATACTATGTTGCTAGATGTCTAGAGAATGTGAAGAAGGAGACCGACAAAAGATGGAAGAGCTCAAAAGGGAAGGAGAAGCGATGCCACATTGATAAAGGTGGTGTGACTGATAAAGAGTCAACTAGTGATGATGGTAAGGAAGAGGATGAAGTATCATTTTTTGTCATAAAAAAAGAAAGGGTGGAAAGATCCCTGATAACTAGCACCGATATCCACAAGAATTGGATAATAGATAGCAGTTGTTTGCACCATATGTCTGGTGATAGGAGAAAGTTCCATGAGGTCAAGGCCTATGATGGAGGAATGATGATGTTCTACAATAACTCACCATGCACAATGATAAGGGCACCACATCCCTAAATGAATCCACTACTTGTGAATATGTATACCTAGTGGAAGTATTAGAATACAAGTTATTGAGTGTGGTTCAATTGATTGATAAAGGTTATAAGTTTGAATTTAACAAAGGGTCCCAAAGGGAAGGAGAAGTAATGCTACATTGACGAAGGTGTGACTCATAAAGAGTCAACTACTGATGATGGTAAGGACGAGGATGAGGTATCGGTTTTTGCCATAAAAAAAGAAAGGATGGAAAGATCCCTGATAACTAGTACTAGTATCCACAAGAACTGGATAATAGATAGCGGTTGTTCACACTAGGTGATAGGAGAAAGTTCCATGAGGTTGAGGCCTATGATGGAGGAATGACAAAGTTCAATAATAACTCACCATGCACAGTTATAGGTAAGAGCACCGTAGCCCTAAATGAAGCCACTACTTGTGGAGATGTATACCTAGTGGAAATATTAAAATATAACTTATTGAGTGTGGTTCAATTGATAGATAAAGGTTATAAGTTTGACTTTAACAAAGGGTCTTGTAAAGCATTTGACAAGACAAGAAGATTCTAAGCTATAGGAGAACAAAGAAGAGGTAATATTTTCTACCTCAGTAGTTCTAACTATACATGCATTGTAGCTAAAAATGTCAATAGTTGGTTGTGGCATATAAGGCTCTATCATGTGAATTTTTAAAGCACTACCAAAGTAGAAAGGAAAAAATGTGTAAGGGGTTTACCCTCTATTACCAAATCAAACAATATTATGTGCAAAGACTATCAACAAGGAAAGTTGACAAGTTCTAGTTTTTCTAGCAAGTCACTTCTGAGAAAGTTTTAGATCTATACCATACAGAATTTTGTGGCCCCATGAGGATGAAGAGTGTATTTGGTGACATATAATCTATGTTATTTATTGATGATTTTTCTAGAATGATTCCAATTGTCTACTTAAAGGAAAAGTTAAAAGCCTTCCAAATGAACAAAGTCTACAAGGAAAAAGTTGAAAGGGAGACCGATAGAGCATTGAAATGCTTGAGATCAAAATAGGGAGGCGAGTTCACCTCATGGGAGTTTTAAATTTACTATGAGGACCACATAATCCAAAGACAAATTTTAGCTCCCAAGACACCTCAACAAAATAGTGTTGCTAAAAGAAGAAATATAACCATCATAGATTGTGCTAGAACGTTGACGATTAAAAAATTGTTGCTCATTTCTACAAGAGAGAAGCTGTGAGCACAACTATGTACACCTTGAACATGGTACAAGTGAAAAAGGGAACGGATATAAATCTCTATGAACTATCATTTGGTCATACACCATCTACCAATTATTTCAAGGCATTTAGAAGAAAATGCTACATCAAGAGAGATGAATACCAATGAAAGTTTGAGCCCAAAAGTGATGATGATATCTTTCTGAGATAATCTACCAAAAAAAGGGAGTACCAATGTATAAACCTTCAGACAAATAAGATTGTGGAATTTGCCAATGTGTGGGTAGATGAGTTCTTAGAGAAGAACGAGGAAAAAATAAAGAAAGAACTAGAAGACTATAAATAATTTGAATGTGTCCTGCTAAGTGATACAATGGAGAGAGTACAGATAGATGGGGAACTTGTGCAATAATTTGTAACAACTCAAACATAAGGAGTTCAACCTGAAGAACAAAGAGAAAAAGTACCTAAAGGGGAATCCCTGCTAGAAAAGTATGTGAGAAGGCACCACTAAGTTCACCAGATCATTGGAGATATGGATGCTGGAGTGATAACCAAGAGAAAGGAAAGAGAAACAATATGTCTTCTCCCACACATGGAGCCCAAAGCTACAAGGGAATCTCTAAAAGATTAATATTGGAAAAAGGCCATGGAGGAGGAGATTGATCAAATATTAAAGAATGATACATGGACTTTGGTTGCCCAACCAGAAGACAAGAATGTCATTGGTACATATTGGGTGTTCCAAAACAAGATGAACGTAGATGGAGAGATAGTCATAAATAAGGAAAAACTTGTTTGCAAAGGATATTCACAAGAAGAGGGAATAGACTATGGATAAATCTTTGCACCAATGGCCAGACTGAAAGGAGTTAGAATACTCCTAGTTTTCACATCTCACAAGAACTTCAAAGTGTACTAGATGGACTTAAAGTTTACATTTCTAAATGAAGTTTAGAAGGAGGAAGTGTACATTAAGAAACTTGAGGGGTTTGAGAACAAACAAGGCAAAAATTAAGTATGTAGACTGAGAAAATCCATGTATGGATTGAAACAGACACCTAAAACATGGTAGAGAGACTGCACTCATACTTGATAAAGATTGGGTTCATAAGAAAAAGTGATAACTGCAATTTGTACATGAAGCAAAAAATATAAGCAAGTTTTCTGATTGTAGAAATCTTTGTTGATGACATCATCTTTGGAGGAGATGCTAAGCTAAGTGCTGAGTTTGTTGGAGCCATGAAGAGAGAATTCAAAATGTCCGTGATCAAAGAAATAAAATTCTTCATTAGACTTGAAGTATCCCAATTGAAAGGAGGGATCTTCATAGGGAAAATAAAAAATGTGAAGGAAATCCTAAAAATGTTTTGTATGGAGGAAGAAAAAATGGCGGGCATTCCAATAGTGACTAGTTGCAAGATATCAAAGGTGGATGAAAGCCATAAAGTAAATGAAAAACTTTACCAATCCATAATTGGTAAAATATAGTATGTTGTGTACAAAAAACCAGACATAACACATGCTGTTGGAATAGTAGCTAATTTTTCTACCGACCCAAAGGAGTCACATAGGTAGCTGTGAAGATGATCTTCAAATATCTAAAGGGTATTGAAGAGTATGGGCTATGGTATCCTCACAAGGGAGATTTTGATCTTAGTATCTTTATTGATGTTGACTAGCTAGGGAACATATATGCCAGAAAGAGCACAACCGATGGTGCATTGTTTCTTGGATGAAGACTAGTTTCATGGGTTAACAAGAAGAATTGCATATCACAGTCAACAATTGAAGTACAATATGTAGCTGCAATAATGAATTGCACTCAAGTTGTTTTGGATCAAACAAATACTTGAAGGAATTTAAGAGAAAATAGATAAACTGGTAGTTATCAGTTGTGATAACACTATTGCAATCAACATATCCAAAAATTTAGTGATATACTCAAAGACAAAGAACATATTAATCAAGTACCATTTTTGAGAGAAAAAGTGCAAGCAAAAGAGGCCAGGTTGGAATATGTACCAACCAAGAGAAACTCGCTAATATCTTCACAAAGCATCTTCAAAAGGATATTTTAAATTATTTAAGAGAAAAGTTAGTGGTCGTACCCCTATCTAGCTTGAACTAAGAATAAAAAGGCAATAATCAATCCATGATCAAGAAGTAGAGAAATCTAATGGTGGATTAATGAGAATAAGAGACTACTTCATAGAGTAGTGATCACAGGTGTTAAGAGATGATCACCATTGACATTGTTGTGAAAGGGGGAGAAGTTGAGAAGAGTAGAAGAAGATAAACAAATGGGGAGCCAAACAAAAGGAGCTAAGAAGAGAAAGTGCAAAGACACAAGGAAGAAGTTGAGAGAAATTGAAGACAAACACTAAAAGGAGTGAAGTCTAAGTTAAATCCCACAATGGACTAAGAATGATCAAAGCATGTGGATGCATCATCTCAAGGGGTGATGTTGAAAAAAGAAGAGAAAGAGAAGGAAAAACACCAAGATGATGACAAAAATGTTTGAGTGTTGCCATCAATGCCAAAGGGGGAGATTGTTGGCATAACTGACTTGAACATTAAAGACTATTTGGTAGATAGACCGGTAGACATAGTTATCAAAGACATTGTCATTGATGTTAAGACACAAGAAGGAACTAAGACTGCTAGGGAGTAGTGACCGACAAGGCACATTGATCTAGGATGTGAGACTCTAGTTTACAAGGGTGATTAGAGAGATGAAGTGCAGGTGCAATAGAGGCAATGAAAAAGGAGATCCACTTAGAGAAAAGTATGCTAAGTGAATTCAATATGTGCAATAAGATTCCAAGAAAAAAAGAAATCAGATGAATTGGTGTCTATACAATATGGTTTGGCCAAGTCAACAAGGAAAGCATGAAGCAAGATACCCGTGATTTCCGTATCATGAAGTAGATAGAAGTGGATTCATCATTGCACTTAATGGTGATGGGTTAACATATCGAGAAATAATCAAAATAACTCAAAATTGAATTCTTTCCAACAAGAGAAAGCCATCAAGGACACATAACACCTATGACTCCTATACGAATGCACTACATCTGACAAGAGCAACACACTACTACAACAAGAAGTTGAGCTAGAAGTAGGGGTGATAATTCAAATTTTGAATTCATAGAATAGGGTTTCAAAGACAAAAAGAAGTGAGTATAAAAGAAGATAGAGTCAAAAGAGAAATGGTTAGATTACTGAGTGATTAGCTTGAGAGACAAGACTAGAGAAAAACTAAGTGTTATCTCAAAGTGTGAAGAAAAGTGACAAAGAGATGTCATTACTGAGGAGTTAGAAAATGTGCTAAGGAGTTAGCAAATATGCTAAGGAGAACCCAGTGAGCCAAAACAACACAAGTGTGATCATGTGCATGAGAAAGAAGAGCCAAGTGCACAAGTGATCATTTCTAAAGTTTTAGATCCATGTGAATGCAAATCATTGTTCCAAATGGGTTGGAAGAGATGATGAAGGATCTATTTCCAAGCTAAGTGTAGTAGCTACTTTGTTAGAACATTCTCTATTATTTACTAATCTCTATAATGGTAAATCCAATTGAAGGTGGACCATAATAGGTTCTTTGTATTAAACCCCCTAACAGGGTGACACATTAAGTTGTGGTCAAAAGTCCTTTAACCAGACTGCCCCTGTTAAGATTAAACTCAGATAGAAATAAAAGTTACATGCAAATATAGCCAATATCAAAAAATAGTAGATCGTACATAAGAGAACGCAAGACACCAAGATTTAACATGGTTCACCCAATCCATGGGCTATGTCCACCAATAGTAAGTCCAATAATATTATAATCCAATGATTACAACCAAATTACAATCCATAATCCCTTACAACACAATACCATCGTAAGAATCAATTTTTGCATCACACGTTATGAAAATCCCTAATCCTGAGCCTTTTTATACAAGCTTTTTTTCTCTAATAGAACTAGGACAAGAATAATAGAAAAATATTAGTTGACACCTTTTAAAATATAAGGTAATTTTTGGCTTCGGGTTTCTGCCCCTAAAAATCCTCGCAGGGGCCCCACCCTGTATTGCAATAGGGAGCGCACCTAGGGCCCCAGGGGCATTGCCCCCAAACCCTTTTAGAAATAATCTAGAGGGAAACCACGTTGAATAAACCTCTGAATCTGATTAGGCTCCACATCATAATAATCTCCCACTTGGAGACTGATCAGACTCCACAATAATAACCTCCCACTTAAAGATTGATCATAACACTACTAAACTTGTAGCTCCCACTGGAATATTAAACCACCCTGGACTCTGCTATTCTTTTAGTCTGTTCAGTCTAGAAGACCAACCAAAGCTGAAGAGGAGTTCAGATTCTCCCTTATCACTACCTTTGTAAACATATCTACTAGATTTTCATTTGTATGTATCTTCTCCAGCTTTAACTATCCATCATCCAAAACTAACTGAATGAGATGGTACCAACTGTATGTGATGTCTTTGAACGTAGAGCTGAATTCTTTGCAAGATGAATGATACTCTGGCTATCTGTGAAAAAAAATTATCCCTTTGTGGGTGCCCCAATTCTTCTATGAAGAATGAAAGCCATATCATCTCCTTGGCTACCTTTGTAGCAGCAACATACTCTGCCTCTGTAGTGGATAAAGCATTAACCTATTGTAATTGAGAAACCCATCTCACTGCTGCCCCACTAATAGTAAATACATAACTTGTAGTACTCCACCTGGTATTAATATCCCCTACCAAATTTGAGTCAACATATCCCTGTAAAGCAGTAGCAGAGCCCCCAAAGTGTAAACATTTATTGGATGTTCCTCTCAAATATCTGAGAATCCATTTAACTGCATTCCAATGCTTAGTTCTTAGATGACTCATATACGTGATAAAAATTACCACTGCATGTGTAATATCTGGCCTAGTACATACCATAGCATACATTTTAAGCTTCCTACAACTAAAGCATAGGGTACCTTAGACATCTTGTCCTCTTCTTGTGTCTTGGGACACATTTCCTTAGTCAACTTCAAATAACTAGGTAAAGGTGTGCTGACAACTTTAGCCTTCTCTATAGAGAAATGTTGCAACACCTTCTTAATATAATCAGTCTGAGATAATGTCAATTTTCTATTCTTCCTATATCTACAAATCTTCATACCAAGGATTTGTTTTTCTTCTCCCAAATCCTTCATAGAAAATGCATATACTAATTGACATTTCAACCCCTTAATAGGATCCATGTTAGACCCAGCTACAAGTATATCATCAACATATAAACATAAAATAATGTAGCTATTGTCATCCAACCTCTTAAAATGAATACAATGATCTGAATGAAACTTTCTATATCCATGCTCATGCATAAACCTTTCAAATTTCAGATATCATTGTCGAGGTGCTTATTTCAAGCCATATAAACTTTTCTTCAATTTGCACACTAAGTTCTCCTTACCTTTAACCTCAAATCCCTATGGCTGTGCCATATATATCTCTTCATCCAAATCACCATAAATGAATGCTATTTTAACATCAAGCTTCGCTAAATGAAAATCTTCGATAGCCACAATATTTAAAACAGTGTGAATAGAAGTCATTTTTAACAACATGAGAGAATATCTCATCAAAATCAATTCCTTTTTTCTGTGCAAATCCTTTTACAACTAACCTAGCTTTAAATTATTTCTTACCTTACCTCCATCCTCTTCTTTTAACATGTAAACCCATTTATTCTGTAAAGCTTTTTTACCTGCAGGCAACTTGCATAAATCCCATGTCTTATTTTTTAGCAAAGACTCCATTTCATCTTTCATTGCAGACTCTGAAATGTCCCTTTTGTGATTTTATATGATATTTCAAACCTCTAATCAGATCTTTAAAATCAAACAACCAATATTTCAAAGATCCACCAATTTCTCAATAAACCCCAAATTGGGTATGCCCGAAATAGTGCCAAAAACTTCACAGCTTCACATATTATTAGTAAATCTGAAAGTGGACATTTTTATAGAAATTTCAGCAGAATAAAAGCCTACAAAATGAAATTTTTAGATCTGTATAACATTTACACAACAACTCCCAAATGGAGGATAAAAATAATGCTCATCGAGCTCCCGAAAATAACATAGAATAGCTCGAAAACACCACAAAACACTAATAATCTATCACAGAAGTATAATCATGACCAAATACATATATTCAGCTCTACTTTAACATCTAAAGTCACAAATATAGTAACAACCCAAACTGATATGAAATACTTAATCGGAAACACCAAACTCTTACAAAAACACACCCGAAAAATCACAAATCTGCACTGTTCAGCACAAAGGAAAAATCTGCATGAGCATGCACATGGAATGGCTTCAAACTCCCATCCTTAGCCTTCCTAGAAACTTGTAAACTCTCGTTCTTGGGTCTCCTTCTCCACAGGTTTGGCAGCCTCTGAAGAATAACAAAGAAATGAGCAAAAATCAAGTTCTGGAATGAGCCCAAAATGCCTCCAAACTCTTTAAAAGAGGGCATAACCCTAACTCATGTCCAAGAGGGGTTAATAAAACATATTTTAATAATAATTTTCATTTATTAGTCCATTAGCTTCCAAAGATTATCCCCTTTTTCCGAAACTTCACCTTTTTGGGCCTGCCTGCCTTAGAAAAGATTATTATTTTTAATTATTTGAAAAGGGGACATGACAAGTCCTCCCCTTCCAAATATTGCTTGTCCTCAAGCAATGGCTGAATAATAAACCAATCAATCCACCTAGATCCCAAATGTAGTCATGAACTATACTATTGTCAATTAACACAGGCTCCTGCAATATCCTCTGCAATATAACCAAGAGGAATCCATAATCAAACTGACAATTATTGCTCAACCAAACTCCACAGTCAAAAACCCACGAGACACAAACTTTTAGAACATCAAAACCCAAGTAAAGTGGACAAATCAAATTGCCAACATAGTAAATACCATCAACGCATTCCACTAGCCTATATGGAATGTACAATCCAACTCTGCAACAATGGTGAATGCTCCCGAATGAAACTGTACCAAGTATGGAGAATCCACACACTGTACAACTCTTGCAGTCAACACAACTTTGTAGATCACCGACCACTGTCTCATAACCATAACTCCCATGCACCCTTAATGGTGAAAAGCCATCACAAGATAAACAACAAGAATTGGAACCCAAAACAAATTTGCATGCCATCAACTCCTCAACACAAGGATCAAATGCTAACTGATGTACATACCTTGCAATATAATGTTGATAAAAAAAACCAACCTCAGTCAACAGGTCACCATGAACAAGTGATATAACCCACTGTGACTGATCACCAGCTAAGTCAGGAGATGTCATAGCCAAAGGAGTAGAATTAATAACAACACCCACTGAAGCATCACTCCAGAACTCTTGCTCTAAGTCACGTATTATCAAGCTGTCAACTGCAAAACCTATCGCCATGTCGTGCCCATCACAACTCTCACCCCGAGGCATCAAACTATATCCCATAATTGATGATAAGCACTAGGAACCAAAGTACATCTCTCTATCATCATCTCATCTTCATGGTCATCGAAGGTAAATTGATGAACATACCTCACAATGTAATGCCGATAGAATGCGCCAATCTCAGTCAGTGGCTCAGACTGCAATCCAGATGTAACTAACTACAATCGATCACTAACCAAGTTGGAACTTACTACTACCTCTTAAGACATCACCAAGGGAGTAGTATTACTAGTAAGAACCATGCCAACTGATAGCTCACCAACATCACACATGTTCTTTGATACAACATCTCTAGTCTTCGTGCCATTAGTGCTAGAGGTCACCACCATGTCAGGCATACCACAACAATCTGCTGCAGCACCCAACTCAACTGAACCTGACTCTAGTGGGGATGAACCCGATATGCCAATGTTAGTATCAAGGATGGATGCATCCCCATCTCCACTATCTTTGACAATCTCGACCATGGACATCCTCGGATCATCAGACACCATAGCTTGTGACTATATAGAATCCAGTAAAGACTGTAGTTGCTCTAACTCCATGGTCACCTTAGCCAAATGAAACTGTGACTCCTTGAAAGCCAACTGTGTACTCTCAAGAATCTAAGAAGTCACCTCAAGCTACTCAGTAAGCTCACTCACCTCATCTTCCTTGGCCAAAAATGCATCATATGTTGTACTGCCCCACTTCGTAAGATAATCTCTGTTGGCTACCAACTGCATATAATCTTGTCTCAGAATCTGGATAGCCTCCCATAAAGAGTGGAACTCTGTCAAGGAAAGATAATTGCCTCCCTTCTCATCACTAGTAGGAGAACCCCATCCATAAACTGCTAACAATTGACGAGCAACATCAAAATTTTGGCAAGCGATAGCAATGTCTCGCTCACTAACTCTCAACTAATTAGACACATGATGGCACTGGCTTGACTGTCTCTTAAAAACCTCCTCTGATGCACTGTCTAAAGGGGTATCCTCAAAGTTACTAGTCTCTAGAGTATTACCATCCATATCTTGTGAATCAACTCTAAAGCTCATATCAACATACAGAGTATCAAAAATTGGAGCACTGCTGTCCAACTCCTTTGTACCCAAGGAAACTAAGTCTTCAAAACTGCCCACTGCGTCCTCCTAGATGTCATCAATGCCAATATGATCCTGGGACTCATCTGTACACATTGCCAAATATGAAAGATCATCAACACATTCTAGTAAGTATGGTCGACTGGATATATGAACAAAGCCCAACATCGGTGTATAAAAACTAATACCAACATCGGACAAGTTGCTAGCACAAGAAAAGACAACACCGTGCAATCTGCTAATCAAATCCATGATAGCACCCAAATAAACATTGCTACCAACAAGTGTTAAAGATCTCCAATCAACTGAATCCCAAATGCCAATATAACAATCTCGAGTCCATATCTGTAAACTAGAATCAGCTGGTAACTCAAGAAAAATCCTCACTTGAGTAATATGACCAATACCAACTAACTCCACATACCTATCATGATGAGATAATGAAGTCATAATACTGTCTTTGTTCACTTTCAGCTGGCTGGACAAATCGTGTGAAGTACTACCAGCCTCAACCTCATGTGACAAAGCATCTAACTGTGTCTGGTACTCTTTCTCAGCAAAGTCATGAATACTCAATGTCTGCTAATCTCTACCAGGTATCTCACCATCATGCACAACAACATCCTCATAATCATCATCTGAACCCACTACACTGTAGTCACTACCTGTTGTAACTATACCATCCTAAATACTTGTGATATCACCCTTTAATGACCTGTATTCAATTGTCTCAATTTGAGTATCAAGTTGACCATTACTATCAATCTGCATAATATCCTTTCTCACTACCTCTTGTGGCGGAGTAGAATCTGAGACCTCTGCCTGGTTATAAGCTAGTTTCTCAAACTCCTCATGCAAGTTCTTGGTAATTGTGTCACCTGCCCTGTGAGAAAATCTGCCAAATAGAAATTTGGTCAACTTATCCATCTTAGCTGGGTCGGACAACATGTCATTCATCATATGGTGGTGCTCAACCAACTGTTCAGACATGTCATGGCTTATTTTTCTAAGTTTATCTCAAATGTCTAAATAACCATCCTTTCTACTATTCTGACTCTGGATATCAATTGTCCAAGATCGTTTCCTCTGAGACTCTATACTATACCTGTCCATTCTGGATAAAGTAGAGTGTAACCCCAATAGGTTATAACTTCTTCAAACACTAAGAACTAACATGCAAATGATTAGAAGTAGCATGCAACCATAGATTTTGACATGCAGCTGATTAGAAGCAACATGCAACCACCAAATTCACCAAGAAATAACATGCAAATGATTAGAAGTAGCATGCAACCATAAATTTTGACATGCAGCTGATTAGAAGCAACATGTAACCATAAATTATGACATGCAAGATTTG
This sequence comes from Cupressus sempervirens, assembly GCA_028749045.1. NCBI lineage: Eukaryota > Viridiplantae > Streptophyta > Pinopsida > Cupressales > Cupressaceae > Cupressus > Cupressus sempervirens. The sequence goes on from CM053793.1 coordinate 263,503,100, forward strand.
GGTAGTTGTCAAAACTGACATGCAAACTTCTACAAACCCTCAGGCTGGCAAGATCATAGCTCTGATACCACTGAAATGTCCCTTTTCTAATTTTATATGATATTTCAAACCTCTAATCAGATCTTTAAAATCAAACAACCAATATTTCAAAGATCCACCAATTGCTTAATAAACCCCAAATCGGGTATGCCCGAAATAGTGCCAAAAACTTCACAGCTTCACATATTATTATTAAATCTGAAAGTGGACATTTTTATAAAAATTTCAGCAGCATAACAGCCTACAAAATGATATTTTCAGATCTATATAACATTTACACAACAGCTCCCAAACGGAGGATAAAAACAATGCTCATCGGGCTCCCGAAAATAGCATAGAATAGCTCAGAAACACCACAAAACACTAATAATCTATCACAGAAGTATAATCACGACCAAATACATATATTCAGCTCTATTTTAACATCTAAAGTCAGAAATACAGCAGCAACCCAAACTGATATGAAATACTCAATCAGAAACACCAAACTCTTACAAAAACACACCCGAAAAACCACAAATCTGCATTGTTCAGCACAAAGGCAAACTCTGCATGAGCATGCACATGGAATGGCTTCAAACTCCCATCCTTAGGCTTCTTAGAAACCTGAAAACTCCCATTCTTGGGTCTCCTTCTCCACAGGTTTGGCAGCCTCTGAAGAATAACAAAGAAATAAGCAAAAATCAAGTTCTGGAATGAGCCCAAAATGCCTCCAAACTCCTTAAAAGAGGGCATAACCCTAACTCATGTCAAGAGGGATTAATAAAAAATATTTTAATAATAATTTTCATTTATTAGTCCATTAGCTTCCAAAGATTATCCCCTTTTTTCGAAACTTCACCTTTTTGGGCTTGCCTGCGTTAGAAAAGATCATTATTTTTAATTATTTGAAAAGGGGACATGAAAGACTCCCACTGAGTCTTAGTATCCACCTATGCAACTTCATCATAACATCTAGGTTCTCAAGCATCAGTAAGTAAAATAGAATACAAGGAAGAAAAACATCTTTCTAGTGGTCTACTTATTCTTGTTGACCATCTAACATTCATAGGGGTGTATGGTATTTATTGTTGCGATTGTTGTAGATCATGAGGAACTGCTGGAACATTAGCTTTTGGAGTATCATCCAACACTATATGCAACACTACATAATCATTTTCTTTTTTCTCATGTTGCTACAATAGATCTTTGTACAACACTTTCTCATTGAATATGACATCCCTACTTTTTACAATTTTATGATTTTCAAAATCCCAAAGCCTATAACCAAATTCATTAATGCCATATTCAAAAAATACACATTTCTTTGACTTAGCTTCCAGCTTGGTTCTATTTTCAAAATCTATATGAGCAAATGCTTCACAACTGAAGGTTTTGAGAAAAAAATAACTCACCTTCTTACCAATCCATGCTTCCTTTGGAATACCACAACCCAAAAGAGTAGAGGGATCTCCATTAATCAAATATACAATAGTATTGATAGCCTCTTCTCACATGTTTAAGGGCAACCCTGCATGCAATCTAATGCTTCTTGCACGCTCCATTATAGTCCTACTCATGTGTTCAACCACTCCATTTTCTTGTAGAGTCCTTGGAATAGTTTTCTGTCTATGAATACCATTAGTAGAGCAAAAATCTTCAAATTTATGACTGCAATACTCACCACCCTTATCAAATTTGAGACATTTTAATTTCTTTCTAGTTTCTTTTTTAACCAAGCATTTTCATTTCTTAAAAGTTTGAAATACATTAGATTTTTGTCTAAGGAAATAAACCCATACTTTTTCTAGTTGCATCATCATTAAATATAACATAATAATGAGAGACACCAAGGGAAGATACTTGAGCCGGTTGCCATACATCTGTATGCACAAGCTCTAATCTCTCACTTCTCTTTTCCTTCCCAGTCTTCACAAAACTCTCTCTCTTTTGTTTTTCATACAATTTTCACAAAAATCCATATTGACACATTTTAGACTTAGTAAAACTTGCTTTGAATGAAGTACTTTCATACCTTTCTCACTCATGTGTCCAATTCTGTTGTGCCACAACACTGTATTAGAATCTACAACAACTATTTGTTCTCCCTACTCAACTACAACAATTATTCCTGAACATTCATTTTTCTCTGAAATAATCAAAGTAGAAGGAACAATATAACCTGTACAAAGATATAAGGTGCCTACTTTCACACCTTTTGCTACTACAAGGGAACCTTTTGAAATCTTCCATTTTTTATCATTAAAAGTAATTGCACAACCCTCATCACCGAGTTGCCCTGCTGAAATTAAATTCCTACTCAACCTTGGAACATGTCTTAACTCATGTAGTAGCCAATGATTCCCATTCTACAACTTAATCTTAAATTTTCCTTTTCCAACAATCTGACAGGGTTCATGTAAAGACTGACCCTGCAAAACCAATGCCACATCAACAATCTCCATAAAATGCAAAAAATTCAACGAGAGTCAAAGTCTTTTGAATATTGACCAGTCAACATTATTTGGTTAACTATCATTAACTTTAGCAAAATGATACATATAGATACATTCTCAAATTTAAAAGAAAACATAATTTCGTTACCAGAATATCGAGATGTACCAATTATGTTGACCATGTTGATAGAAGTTCAAGAACCTATCTAAGATCAAAACGGTGAGAATATTGTAGGAGTGCTTTACCACCCTACCATAAAGCTGTTAAGCTTCCCCATAATCTTTCTTGAAATAAAAGATACCCAACTCAACAACGAGGAAGACTATCTAGGTAAAACCAAGAGAAGTAATGGAATTGTGCAATACATCATTTATAACATATTCATAAAATCTCCATCCATCCTAAAAGGTAATATAATGCACTCATGCAGTAGAAACAAATGAACACATTCACAGTTTCTCAATATGCACTATCTACACATAGGCATTTCTATAAGTTATTCCAAGTAACAATGTATGCAACATTTAAGCATTAACAAAAAATAATCATAGACATTCACTGTTCATCAACTTAAACTTAATATAATAGGATACAATATACCCAAAATTAAGTTATTAGAAAAATGCATCTTTATCCTAATAACATATCACTACTTTGGTATAGTATATGTTTGAACATTCACAAATAGACAATTAAGGTATTGATTCAAGATTATACCACAGCAGGGTAACCACTCAAGAAAAAGAAAATAGGGAAGAATGGTTATTACGTTTCAAGACAAAACTAAATTCAGTCTAATCAAGTAGTCAAGAACATCACATGTTCAATAATGTTCAGATTTTCATAGTAGGGAAGTTTTGTTTCAATTTATGATCAATCATAGTAAATTTTGTCTTGATTCTATAAATAAGTAAGGAGCACTTTTTAAATAAACAACAACCTGACACTCAAAGCCACAAGGGAAATGGTGGAATAAATCTCCTATGTTTGTAGTTTAAGGAGTCAATGATTTGAATGAAATCTAGTTTCAAGTATTTCCCATCAAAATCTAAGTAATTATGGTGAGTGTAAGTTAGTAACTAATATGGAATAAAATAATTGCTAAATGCCACCTATAGAATTCCCTCACCAATGGAAACCATCTTTATCGGGCACTCCTGAGACTACAACTGCTCAACAGTCCAATTCTTGCATTAGTATCCACAAATTAGTGAAGACATTCAACCGTAGACCAGTGTCTAAGAAGGTTGATATGATCACCACCTTATTGATCACAATAGACAAGGAAAAATGGAGTCTTTTGAGCTTGCTCCATCATAGTAGAAAGGTTTCGTTAATTTTGAGTTGGAAAGAAAGATGATTGAGGTTGAGGCCAATAAGGAATTAAACCTCAAGACCCCGAATGACTCAATGTTAATTCAATAAGCAATTACAATCTGTTCTTCAGAGTAACAATTCCTACTCATTGTGCATGTTTTTACATTCAGATTCCAATATAAAAAATAATTTCCAAATTTAAAACTCCAATAATTGAAGACCAAAATCTTCAAGACATTTCCAATAGTCTTTTACTCAACACAACTTGTAACATTTTGTAGATCAAACCAAAATTCGAATACTCTAAATTAAAACCATAAAAATACAACTAGTGCTTTTTCTTCACAGGGTAGAGCCATTGCAGCCAACATTGCGTCAGAGCTGGGGGCTAAGTCCAACTTAATAGTCATGTAAATTTGGCTAATCACCAAATTAATAATTGTATTGTCAATTGAACAACAATAGGCCTACTAAAAGCCTTCATAAATTTTTTTATGTGAATAGTGTGATAGCAAATAAACACAAAAGAGGTAACCCTCCTACGTGAAAGATGGTACAGAAAGAAAAATTGACCATTTCTGGCCTTATATTGGCATAGGCAATCAAGAAAATACTATCCATTTGTACTTTAGCAACAATGTTTACCGTGCGGGATCTCTTAGATTTGTAAAGACTAAGAGAAAAAAAAACAAGATGTAATTTTTTTTTTTTGGCAAACATATGAAGATCATTCGCTGTTGCCACAATAATAGTTGGTAGACAAAAAATTGTCAATGGAATGTTGCACGTGACACACAAAAGATGTAGAAAGCATGCCCCTTTGCAGAAAAACTCAGTGCTCCTTAATGCTTAAGTGGCCCCTTCAAAGCGAGGGAATCAAACCCTCGATGGATGAAAGTCCATAAAAAAATTGCGACACAAAATGAGAAGCAATTTACCTAGAAAATAACTGAGATTTGTTCCAAATAATGAATGTGGTGGCCGTCTCATAGCAAAATTGTTGATCCAAACAAATTTTCCCAGATAAAGCTAGAAATTTTGAGTATTTTAGTGACATTTTCTTCCAAATCAGTCATAGAGTAGAAGAAAACTAGGGTTTGTACGAGAGAAAAGATGAAAATGTCACAATCTATGCCTTTCTCTCAATTTATAGCCATTTTCACATAATGGAGAGATGTATTGGATCAAATTTTCCCTTTCTGTTTGCTAATGCACTCAATCACCATCCTCTTCAAAACCTATTTTGAAAATTTAAAGCTCACATTAAAAATTGATAATGTCATGTACCCATATTTATAAGATTTAATAATAAAATTAAAGTAAATTAATAATAGAATAAATAATAATATAATATTATTTTCTATTATAAACATAATATTTAAATAACAATTAAAATAATAAGATATTTGAATACATAAATAATTTTCACTAAGAAATAATGAACCTATTAAGAATCAATATAATCGTATATATAAATTAAAATAATTAATGATAATAATAATGAATGATCATTATGATTCCTATAATAATAAATTAAACAATCAGAATAATAATAATAAACAAGTGTTCATTATAAATAATAAATAAGATAATAATAATAATAAAGATAATAAGAAATAGGTAATCATTATAAATAATAAAATAATAGATAAATGATAAAATATATCTATATTTATTATTGTAATTACGTTTAAATAATAAGATTAAATTATAGAATGAATACTCAATAAATAATAAAATACACAAAGACGGCAACTCTAAATTAACATAAGTAAAAAATGAAATGCATAATCAATAAAGAGACTAAACAATAAGTGTTATCAAATTAATTAGTTATTAAACTAAATCGCATGCTTTTCCAGCAAATACGACTTTTGAGCATGTATAAAATAACGTGGGGAATGCAGATATCGGAGCGAAGCAAAAACTACCAAAAAATGAAGGAAGCATCGACAAAGGAATTCCAAATTAATATTTGGGGAGATTAACGCCGAGGTTTGCCAATTTATTCGTCTGCAATTGTTGCGGTGTCTAGGAGAGTTTTCATACAGAATGTTTTATAAGTCTGCCTTTGAAAACCGTTGCATATAATACGTTGTAACTAACAAAATAATTTTTTACCAATATGTATAATTGATTAATTAAAATATAGGTGGAATTCCAATACCAAATTATTTGGTAACTGAAGAGTGGGTTGTGAGAATTCATTATCCCCCAAATAAACAAGCCCAAAATTCCCTTCGACATAATCAATAAAATAATCTCTATGAGGTGTAGAATGAAATAAAGCACTAGAATCTAAAACCTATGAATCATCAACACTTTCTAAAGGCAGAAGCAAAGCATCCTCTTTGAATTTGTTACTTACCACATTTGCCTCCTTGTTCCTTTCTGATTTATCTCCTTCATTGTTCTTTTGAGTCCAACAATCTTTCTTCTTATGCCTTGTTTTACCACAGTACTAGCAATCTCTTGGTCCTCTGGGTTGAGGCCTCTTTCTCTTTGACTTTCTTCCTGATTTTTCATGATTTTGAGAATTATTTCCTCTCTCATTCATTTTGCCTCTGCTTTGTGCATTCAAAGCACTTCTTGATGTAGATCCACCTGAGGATTTTTTACGAGTTTTCTCACTCAAGATAACACTGATCACATCATAAAATCTCAGGGTATTAGATCCAGAAATAGAATTACTCACAACCAATACCAAGCCATTCCGGCTTTTAGGCAAAGAACACAAAATAAAGAGAGCCCTAATTTCTTCATCAAAATTAATACCCACATAAGATAAATGACTAGTAATAGTATTAAACTCATTTAAATAATCTGCAACAGATCCACCTTTTTCCATTTTCATATTAAATAAACGCTTCATGAGAAATACCTTATTTGAAGCGAAGGGCTTTTCATACAATTTTGCTAGGGTTTCCATCAGCTCTTCTGTCGTCTTCACTTTTGTAATATTAAATGTCACTGATGGTGCCAAGCATAATCAAATGCTTCCAAGTGCCTTTCTATCTAAAATCTCCTAGTCCTCATCTGATATAGTTCCTTGTTTCTTGAATTTTCCTTCCAACAACTTTCATAAATCTTTCTGATAAAGATAGTCTTCCATTTGCATCTTCCATAACTGAAAGCTTTGCCCATTAAACTTCTCCACCTTTAGCTTACATTCATTTTCCATAGCTCCCACTCAATCGTGAGACTCCCACTCAATCGTGAGACTCCCACTCAATCATGAGACCTTCCTACAGAGGATCACTAATTTTTTAAAAAAAAATCACGACAGTCTGGCTAAAAAAAATGACAACTTGACTCTGATACCACTTGTTAGGATTAACCTCAGACAGAAATAACAGTTACTGTTATCACAAAGGTTTGCACCCACGTCCAAAATTTTTACCGAAGGAAAATCTTGTGAAACATGGAAACAACCTCCAAGCTGTGGGACTTGAACTGTGAGGTTGAGTCTCCGGAGAAGGCCGACTTCCTTTACTATCAGGGTGCACCTAACTACTCTTGGAGAGGAAAAGGGAGAAGGAATGCATGAAAGCAAATCTACTTACTCTAACCTAAGGAGGTGATGCACCAAAATAGAGTGTTCAAACCAATCTTTGCCCATACATGCACTATTGAACCATCATGACACTAAAAGATATATACATCTAGACTTTTTTTAATCTAACAATCACATGTATATTAGAAAACCCAAATGAATGACACAAGGAAAGAGAGGATTCACTTATATACCATTCATAGGCCAAAAGAGATATAGTCATGCAAATTGTAGATCTCCACAAAACACCAATGAGAGGCAAATAGTTCTTACACTTTCACATTAATGGTTGAAGGAGATAAGAAAGAATGTCATACAGTTCAGAGGTAAAGGAAATTTACACATGAAATTGCAGAGCAATATCAGAGAAGTCAGAGAAGAGTTGACCTTAACAAAATCTACAAAAATTGCCTTTATAGCTTAGGCATAACTGAGATATTTTCCAACTGAAATTACTCTACAACCATTTCCATTAAGTCCTACAGAGAATAATCATGCAGATGTAGGGCAAATCTAACCTCGACACAAACATAAATGTAATGAAATTTGATCTTAGTTGAAACATGGCCCTAAGAAGACAGAAACGATGCCATTAGATAGTTCTGACCAAGTAGATGGATCAATTGGGGGGTGGAGTGTTCTCCCACATTCACTGAGTTCAACATTCATCCAAGAGTGGTTGGCATTGATCACAAGGATCAGATCACACAACAAAACTTGATTTCCCTCATTTCTATCTCATGAATCAGCAAGGTAAAATAGTCAACTAAATTCTGTCGCTAAGATGAGCCACATGGACCAATGACTTCATTTCATTTTGCCACCTCACAAAGTCTCCCCGTGGTTGACCATATTTCCATAACTAACTGTGCCACCTCCTCAGAATCCTAACCATGGCGGTCTCCCAACTGCCAGCCTCTAACTATTAATGCCAACTGCAGCGTTATCTCCTTGGGCCCACAAGGACACGTGTCGCTGAATCGCTATCTCGCTATGAATATCCTCTGAGCAACTCTTCATGGCGAGATAGCGATGACCATCAATCTAAGACCAAATCAAAGATGGAGAAACTGCACAGAGTACCCTGAAGAAGTGGTGGGTTCATACTCGCTATGTCACTATGAGTAAACAACTTGCAACTTTCCATAGCGAGATAGCAATCATCGTTGATTCAAGATCGATCATGTGGAAGACATTTGATGCATCACTGAAGAGAAATATGATGGGTCCCTTGTTGCTATGTTGCTATAGTTAAAGATCGATCATTTCCTCATAGTGACATAACAATAAATGTTGATCTGCCACTATCTGACGGCCCTAAAGGTACACCCAACTTGTCAGTGTACCAACCAATAGGAACCTGACCTTTTCCAACCTATCTGGTAAGTCTTCACTTTTTCGGCCTGCCAAGGGAAAAAGGACCCACAATCCATGTGGCAAGCACTCGCTACCTCGCCATACATAACTTTTGAGCACCTTTCCATAGTGAGTTAGCGAGTACTGTTGATTTTGCTTGATCTGACAATCATGAAAGAATTTCCATATTATTGCGCTTTGCCCTTAATACTTCTGGCCTCATGAACCTACTCAGCACAAACTGGCATCCAACTAGCACCACTTTCCTTGACTCTACCATGTTTGTCATTTTTAGGTATGTCGCTACCTTGCTACTGGCAAAAATCACAAACTTTCTAGTAGCGATATAGCGAGCTCCGGTGGAATCAAAACTTCTGACTTACAAATGCTAAGCAGGATGCCACCGTGTCTTGCATTTCACGACACCTTGTTATGTCGCTAATGGCGAGATGCCTGAGTTTTTTGATAGCGAGATAGCGAGTGCCGAAAAACTTTTAATTCCAGTGACGTCTCCCGACTGTTTCCATTGGGTCCCTCTCCTATTCTGATAGTACTTGCACGTGGCTAGAAAATTAGCCAAAAAAAAAATCCTAATCGCCGCCCCTTCACATTCTGGTCCCACTTTCCATAATTCTCGGTACTCGCTATGTCACTATTGGAAACAACTTCACAAATTTTCATAGCGAGGTAGTGACATCCGTTGATCTCACAAGATTTGACGATGGGGAGAGTTGCGGCTAGCGAAAACAAATCATAAGGTTTTAATCATTTTATTTGGTATTTCTCAGGCATTAAAATAATACAAAAAATGGAAGGTGACCATTGGGCAAGGTAAGCATTTAAATTCAAATTTTGGTGGGGGGGGGGGGGGGGGGGGTGCAGACTCAGAGGGGATGCAAGCCTGCTATGGGCGTGACCAGTGGCCTTCTGCATCCATTGGGCTATGGAGTCACAAAAAATTTGGATCTATGCACTGCAAAACCTTAGCCCTACCTCTGCGGCAGCAAAACATTTGGAAAACCCTGTCTCTGCAACCTTCAAAACTTTGAAAAACTAGCTACCTCACAAAGAGATAGCCTGTGCTCGTGCACTTCTTGGAAAATAGGAAACTATAGGAAATGGAATATAAGCTACATATGTACATGAAACTTCAATCCTTATTAGAGACATGGCTTGAGATGGATCCCATTGACTGGGATTGGCAAAATTTGACCACCAGGCTTGTTTAATTGAAAAGCATTAGCCTGCTTGCAACTGACGATCAAATAGGGACCACTCCATAGTGCATCAAATTTTGAGTGTCTCCCTGGTTTTTCCCTGTCTGCATCCCACTTTAAAACTAAGTCACCCTCTCTGAAGGTTCTCACCCTAGCCTTCTTGTCAAAACTCTTTTTTACCTACTACTGATGTGTTTCTAGGGTCTGTATGGCCGAACTTCTTTTCTCTTCCAGCTCCATCAGCTTTGGCATTCTTACTGTCATGGCATCATCTTCAATTAGCTCTAGCTGATGAGCTAGTTCTAGGGATGATAATTCTAATGAAATTGAAAGCCTTGCCTCTCTGCCATATACCAACATAAATGGTGAGTTTCCTATTGACCTCTTAGGTGTTATTCTGTCAGCCCACGGTGCAGTCCTCAACTTTTGATGCCAACAGCTCTGGTTGTCCTCTATAGTTCTTTTCATAATCCTAATCAGATTTTTGTTAGAGGACTTAGCCAAACCATTACCCTGAGGATAGTAGTTTGAGGATGTGCTCAAGTAGATATTAAGGTCAACAACCCATGCACAAACCTGAGCTCTCACAAAAGATTTTGCATTATTTGAAATAATGGTTGAAGGGGCACCAAACCTGGTCACAATTCCATCAAGGAACTCAACAATTGAAAGTTCTGTGGCATCCTTCAATGCAACTACCTCTGTCCATTTGGTAAAGTAATTTGTAGCAACTAAAATTCATTTGTGACCAAAACTAGGAGGATTGATGGGGCCTATGAAATCCAATCTCCATTGAGCAAAATGCTGGTCCACCTGAATGGGATAAAGAGGAAGAGCTGCAAGCTTTTTCTCACCAGAAAATAAAGCACATTTTTCACATTTCCTCACATACCTATGACAATCATGGAAGAGGGATGACCAGTAGTAACCAGCCCTCATGACCTTCATTGCAATTATCCTTGCTGAGAAGTGACCACCATCAGGACCATCATGAAGTTCTCTGATCATTCTTTCAGCTTGGTCTATGCTAATGTATCTTAATAGGGCTCCATTAAAATCTCTCCTAAAAAGGATACCAACAATAATGACATAAGGGATTGACTGTAATCTATACTGTCTTCTTTTAGTTCTATCTAACCCTTAAGGATATCCATTGCCTAATAAGAAATTCTTCATATCATCCATCCAGCTCCTTGGGCCATCATTTCTTGCCTCTTGTTGCTTTTTTAGTATCATAGCAAATTCCTCATTTGGTTCCTGAGATGATAACATCTGTTTACACAACCCTTTCCCTCTTACCAACTTGGTGATCTGGATGTCAACATCATATTCCATTACTTTAGTAATCCAATCAGCTCTCTTCTCACCAATATCTTTGCTCAAAAGGAAATCTTCCACACTGGCATGGGGTACTAATAGATGAATTTTATTATGAGACAGGAGGTGTCTAAATTTCTTTAAAGCTCTGATGACTGCAAGGGTTTTCTTTTCTACATAGCTATATTTGTCTTCACACTCTTTAAGCCCTTCACTAAAGAAGGCTATGGGCTGCTCTTCATCTTTATCATTTGCTTGAGTCAAGACAACATAAATACTTGACTCACCATCTAGGGTATAAAGGATGAATCCCTTTTCAAAGTTTGGATTAATGAGAGTGGGGGCCGAGGCTATGGCTACCTTGATCTCTTCAAAACTTTCCTTCGCCTCCTTGGTCCATGAGAAGACCATACTTTTCTTAAGCATAGCTGTAAAGGGTTTTACCATGGTAGCAAGATTAGGGACAAATATTCTCACAAAATTTATCCTACCATGGAAACTTTGCAACCCTTTCTTATGTTTAGGAAGAGGGAGAGAAAGTATTTCTTTTGTTCTTTCTGGATCAATAGTTAAACCATCCTCAGATACAATGTGTCCCAATAGTTTTCCTTGATTGGTAGCAAAGACACACTTGCTTAGGTTAAGGGATACCCCAAACTCTCTACACCTCGAGAACACATGTCTTAAATGATCAAAATGATTTTCTACACTCTTTGAATATACTGTGATATCATCAAGGTAAACTAATACAAACTTTTCAATCATGTTTTTGAAGGCCATCTCCATTGCTTTCTGAAATGTAGCACCGACATTGGTTAGCCCAAATAGCATCTTACAATAAGCATAGGTACCCCACTTGGTGATAAATGCAGTCTTGTATCTATCAGACTCTTTTACCAGTACCTGATTGTAGCCAGAAAACCCTTCAAGAAATGAAAACCTCTTTGAACCACTGACCTTGGACAAAATTTGCTCCATGGAAGGGAGGGGATGGTGATCTTTAAGGGAAGCTTGGTTAAGGTCCCTAAAGTCCACACATAGTCTAATTTCTCCATTCTTCTTCCTAACAAGGACAAGGTTTGCTACCCATGACGAGTGCTTGATGGGGAAAATTATATTGGCCTCAATCATTTTGGATAGCTCTTTTCTCATTAAGGGTTCAATTTTGGGATTCATTGGCCTCTATTTTTGTCTTACTAGTTTGACATTATCAATTAAATCTATGGTATGCTGAAACAACCTTGGGTCAAAACCCTTTAAATCATCATATGTCTAGGAAAATATATCATTAAATTCTTGACATAGATGAATAAAACTTTCTTGCTCAATCTCAGAACATACCTTCTCCATGTTTAAAGATTTTCCATCAGCAACCATGACTGGGGTGTGATCATCTTCATCAGCAGCTAGGTTCATGACTCTACCTCTTGCTTGGTCATCATGATTAAAAACACTTTCTAAAGTAATGAGACCCCTAGGCAACTTGTTAGAACCAAGGTTAATGATTTGATCACCATACTGATCCTGCAGTCTTGACTGGTTCTTATCTAAAAATTCTATTTCATTCTGTAAGAAGCTTACAATTTGTTCATCAGATTCAAACACTTGCTAATGGATGTCATTGTCAGGGATGGTAGGCCTTACTACCATTTTGATTTTTTTCTTCTTCTCCTCCTCAAGATTCCTTGGCACATCATGAGATGCACCTATTGCTGCAAGTCTATCAGCATGTCTATTTTCTTTTCTAGGGATGCTTTGAATATTAAATGCATTGAAACCTTCAAGAAAATCCCATACCCTATGTTTATAAGACTTGAGCAAAATGTTCTTGGTGATATTCTGATTTCTCACTTGATTAACCACCAACTCACTATCTCCATACATACTTAAGGATTGAATTCCTCTTTTTTGAGCAAGTAGGAGACCCTGAATCAAGGATTTATACTTGGCCACATTATTAGTGCAACTAAATTGGAGCCTAAAGGAGAAGTAGTACCTTACTTGTGCAGGAGAAATCAACATCACGCCAACCCCTAATCCATCCTTATTCCTTGATCCATCAAAGTACATACTCCATATCCCACTCACATCTTCTTTAGTCTCCACAAGGTTGGAAACTAGAGCATCCTTCTCTAATATACAATATGTACTAAGGCATGTCTCAAGGGTTTTTGACATAGGATCAAATTGATATGCATTAGCCCATTCATCTAAGAGGAAATCAGGTATCTCTGCTAGGGAAGTAGTAGGCTCATTCATTATGTCATTCTCATCCACTTCTAGGATAGTGCAATTCATGTTGATAAGATTAGGGGTGTAGGGTTCAATATGATGGAGGGCTAGAGGCTCTACTCTAATGGAAGCTTTGGTCCCATACTTTGTTCTAAAAAAAAAAAATGACCAATCAGAAGATATGTAACCACCTATTTGGGTAGTGAAGATTCTTGATAGACAGATGGCAAAATGTGGCTTAACTTCAGCAATAGATATATCTTGAGTTATAGTACAACTAGGGCATGCATGTAGGGCCATTTCCACATTCCTAAGGATCCCTATAGTCTTGACAGTACTACCATCCAACTGTAACACATCCCTAACAATGGGTTCATATTTCATTCCCAAAGCATCAGCAACACACCTAGGCATCACTAAACTACTAGCCCCTGAATCAATCATGCAATTGTGGACTAGTCTATCTGCTATAATTAAAGAAACATAAAATGGAGGGGGTCTAACCTTTTTAGTTGTGTCTTTCTCCCTTGATGGCTGTACTAGGCTTGTGGCACTTTCCATGTTGGGTGGCTAATCCTTTGGTTCAATACTTTCCAATTCTTGCTGCAACAATCCCTTTTGCATAGGTATAGTAGCAACAACATCCCACATAGAAATATTAACATTTGTTTTCTTCATTTGATCTACCACACTGAATAGCGTAGTAGGTGCTTTGGTAGAAACCTTGGGAGATGCATTTGTAGGAGATTGAGGTGGAACAACCTGAGGATCACTTATATTCTTTTTGCCATTATTTTGCCTCTATTATTGAAAGGTATTTGATTGATCATTTGCTGATTGATCATGAGGCATTACATTTGAAGTTGAGGCTTGATTTGGAAGAGGAGGGGTAGCATCTTCAATAGCTCTTCTTTTGCTCCTAGTGTTGTGAGCAATGGAATCTTGGTTTACATTACAATGTTCCTCCACCTGATGATTCATAAAGGAGCAATCTCCTTGTCCTTGCATATATGAGGCCTTTTAAAATTGGTCCTCCTTGTATGATTGTCCTACTGTAGGTTGTTGGATGGTCAAAGCCAAATAAGATTCAGCCTTTTGACACATGCAATGAACATAGGAGTAGTTACAGGAGGGAAAAAAATCCTGATCCTGGGCCATGTTGTTTTGAGGAACTATGGCCCTACTTTGATTTATATTTGAGGTTGAAGCATGGCTATTCTGCCTATTCTGATCAAAAGAATTGTTCCCATAATTATAATTTGGAGGCCTACCACTGTTTAGAGTTTGATGTTCTAATTGATGAGCCTTACTACCTTGAGCTTGCTGTCTCTCTAAAGTCACCACTTTGTTGCTCACTTTCTATATCACAGAGAAGCTATCCTCCAACTTCTTCTCTTGGCCCTACAATCTTTTATCTATGTTCAACATCATAGATTACATCATATACTTGATTTCATCTATTCCATTTGAAGATGTGGAAGGTTGAGGGACTAGAGCAAGCGATTGTGATGTGGAAGTTGTGGGAAGAGGAGCCATTTCTGGTTGGTGATTTGGAACATCAGGGAAGAAAGGCACAAGAGGCATTGGAGCTAGCTTGCTTCCTTGTATTAGGATATTTTCTGACTTTATTGCTATGTCATAAGCATTAGGCAAGATATCTCCTCCCATAGTTTAGATTGTAGTGGCAATGTCACTGTTAAAAGCTCCGAGGTAATGCAAGAAGGCATTACCAGGGGTAGGTTTTACTGAAGTAGGTATTCTATCCCATGTCTTTTGGAATCTATAGTTGAAATCAGTCATACATTCATGGGGGGCTCTTTTTATAGTAGTCAACTATTCTAAAAGTGACAAATGGTCACTTTTTTCCTCAAAGTGTTTGCATAATCTTGCTCCTAATCCATCCCAATTTGTTATAGAACCATAAATCAAACCTCTATACCATTGTAGTGCTTTTCCTTTAAAGGATGAGGCTAGAAACCTAACTGCAACATCATCTTCTGTAATACCATGGATGTTGCAAACATTTGCAACTTCTTGAATGTGTTTTGAGGGAGAGATAGAAGTTTCACTAGTAAACTCTGGTATACTTTTGAGTGCAACTATTGGTATGTCATGTCTTTGGGCCAATAAAAGAAGACTTCCACCATTAAAGGTGGAAAAAGTATGGGCTCTAGACTGTGCCATATAGACAAGCGATCTATTGACATGTGCTGATGGCAATCTAGACTAAGGTCTAACAGTAGGAGTAGAGATAGATCTTGCAGGTGTATTTGTTACTATTGCACTCCTAACTGGTGATAAAGATACTACAGTCTTCCTTCTTCTAGGATTTGAAAATGAAAGCTCTTGGTACTGAAGTTTACCTCTAGAAGGTGCCCTTGTTTTAGCTTTGGGCATAAATTACTACAACTTTGGTCTAGAACTAGATGTTTTTGAAGCTTAGAGTTTCCAAGTACTTGAAGATTGAGCTTCTTAAAGGCTTGAACACCGAAGCTAGTATTATCTCTTCAGTATTAATCTTGAAATCTTCCTTTTGACACCAGTGGACTTGAAATTTTCTGAATAGAGTCCCACTGGGCATGCCAAAAACTATTGTCACAGAGGTTTGCACCCACGTCCAAAGTTTTTACCTAAGGACAACCTTGTGAAACATGGAAACAACCTCCAAGTTGTGGGACTTGAACTATGAGGTTGAGTCTCCGAAGAAGGCCGGCTTCCTTTACTATCGGGGTGCACCTAACTACTCTTGGAGAGGAAAAGGGAGAAGGAATGCATGAAAGAAAATCTACCTACTCTAACCTAAGGAGGTGATGCACCAAAATAGAGTGTTCAAACCAATCTCTGCCCATACATGCACTATTGAAGCATCATGACACCAAAAGATATACACATCCAGACTTGCTTTAATCTAACAATCACATGTTGATCAGAAAACCCAAATGAATGACACAAGGAAAGAGAGGATTCACTTATATACCATTTACACAAGGAAAGAGAGGATTCACTTATATACCATTCATAGGCCAAAAGAGATATAGTCATGCAAATTGCAAATTTCCACAAAACACCAATGAGAGACAAATAGTTCTTGCAGTTTCACATTAATGGCTAAAGGAGATAAGGCAGAATGTCATACTGTTCAGAGGCAAAGGAAATTTACACATGAAATTGCAGAGCAATATCAGAGAAGTCAGAGAAGAGTCGACCTTAACAAAATCTATAAAAATTGCCTTTATAGCTTAGGCATAACTGAGATATTTTCTAACTGAAATTACTCTACAACCACTGCCATTAAGTCCTATAGAGAATAATCATGCAGATGTAGGGTAAATTTAACCTTGGCACAGACATAAATGCAATGAAATCTGATCTTTGTTGAAAGAGGGCCCTGAGAAGACAAAAATGATGCCATTAAATAGTTCTGACCAAGTAGATGGATCAACTAGGGGGTGGAGTGTTCTCCCGCATTGACTGAGTTCAACATTCATCCAAGAGTGGTTGGAATTGATCATAAGGATCAGATCATGCAAGAAAACTTGATTTCCCTCATTTCTAGCTCGTGAATCAGCAAGGTCAAACATTCAACTAAATTCTGCCACCAGGATGAGCCATGTGGACCAATGACTTCATTTCATTTTTCCACCTCACAAAGTCTCCCCATGATTGACCATATTTCCATAACTAACTACGCCGCCTCCTCAAAACCCTAATAGTGGTAGTATCCCAACTGCCAAACTCTAACTATTAATGCCAACTACAGTGTTATCTCCCTGGGCCTGCAAGGACACGTGTTGCTAAATTGCTATCTTTCTATACATATCCTTTGAGAAAATCTTCATGGCGAGATAGTGACAGCCATCGATCTAAGACCAAATCAAAGATGGAAAAACTGCACAGAGTACCCTGAAGAAGTGGTGGGTCCATACTCACTATGTCACTATGAGTAAACAACTTGCAACTTTCCATCATGTGGAAGATATTTGATGCATCACTGAAGGGAAATATGGTGGGTCCCTTGTTGCTATGTTGCTATAGTTAAAGATCGATCATTTCCTCATAGTGACATAATGAGAAACGTCGATCTGCCACCATCTAATGGCCCTAAAGGTACACCGAACCTATCAGTGTACCAACCAATAGGAACCTAGCCTTTTTAAATCGATTTAGTAAGTCTTCACTTTTGTGGCCCACCAAGGGAAAAAGGACCCACAATCCACGTGGCAAGTGCTCACTACCTCACTATACATAACTTTTGAGCACCTTTCCATAGCGAGTTAGCGAGTACTGTTGATTTTTCTTGATCTGACAATCATGAAAGACTTTCCATATTACTGCACTTTTCCCTTAATACTTCTGGCCCCATGAACCTACTCAGGACAACCTGGCATCCAATTGTCACCAGTTTCCTTGAATCTACCGTGTTTCTCATTTTCAGGTATGTCCCTACCTTGTTACCGACAAAAATCACAAACTTCCTGGTATTGATATAGCGAGCTCCACAAAGTCAAAACTTTTGACTTACAAATGCTAAGCAAGATGCCATTGTGTCTTGTATTTCATGGCACCTTGTTATGGC
This sequence comes from Cupressus sempervirens, assembly GCA_028749045.1. Taxonomy (NCBI): domain Eukaryota; kingdom Viridiplantae; phylum Streptophyta; class Pinopsida; order Cupressales; family Cupressaceae; genus Cupressus; species Cupressus sempervirens. The sequence goes on from CM053793.1 coordinate 263,521,143, forward strand.
GCTAACGGTGAGATGCCTAATTTTTTCGATAGCGAGATAGTGAGTGCCAGAAAACTTTTACTTTCGGCGATGTCGCCCAGCTGTTTCCACTGGGTCCCTCTCCTATTTTGATAGTACTTGCACGTGGCTAGAAAGTTAGCCAAAAAAAAATCCTGAGCGCCGCCCCTTCACATTTTGGTCTCGCTTTCCATAATTCTCGGTACTCGCTATGTTGCTATTGGAAACAACCTCGCAACTTTTCATAGCGAGGTAGCGACATCCGTTGATCTCACAAGATCTGACGACGGGGAGAGTTGTGGCTAGCGAAAACAAATCATAAGGTTTTAATCATTTTATTTGGTATTTCCCAGGCATTAAAATAATACAAAAAATGGAAGGTGACCGTTGGGCGGGGCAAGCATTTAAATTCAAATTTTGGTGGGGCAGGGGGGGGGGGCACAAAAATGGCAACAGTTACATGCAAATACAACCAATATTAGAAAATAGTAGATCACACATAAGGGAACACAAGACACCAAGATTTAACATAGTTCACCCAATCCTTGGGCTACACCCACCAATAGAAAGTCCAATATTATTATGATCTAGTGATTACAACTTGATTACAATCTGTAATCCCTTACAACTCAATACTGCCGCAAGAGCCAATTTTTACATCACACGTTATGAAAATCCCTAACATTAAGCCTTTTTATACAAGCTTTTTGTCACTTACAAAATTATGGCTAGAATAATAGAAAAATTGTAGCTAACACCTTTTACAATATAAGGTTATTTTTGGCTTTGGAGGTGCTACCCCCAAAAACCCTCGCGGGGGTGTTGCCCCTCGACCCCACCCTGTACTACTATAGGAAGGGCACCTAGGGTGCTATCCCTTGAACCTGTAACCCCCATAGCTGAATAAAACTCTGCGTCTAATTATGCTCCACATCACAACAACCCCTAACAATGCAAAATTTTTAACAAGTCTTATCAAAGTCCCGTAATTGGGTGGAACCTAACAATGTCTTTGTAATATTCTAACCAAGATAATCTCTTGACTGAGTGCACTTCAAGAGAGTATAAGCTTTGTGAGGATCAAAATCAACTCACACATCGTGGTTTTTACCCTAATTGAGTTTCCATGAGATAAATACTATATTTTTTTTTCTATTTTCATGTTCTTTTTTTTTTACTTAATCCTTATTGGTTAAGTTGTAGCTATCACAAAATTGTAGAGTGGAGTGAAGAGTGAAAGAAGTAGAAAAATTTAAACTTGTGAGTATACTAATACACCCCCCATATTAGTATATTGACTTTTAGTTGGACATTTTGGTTTATGGAGGAGTAAACTAGATACTAAGGGGGGGGGGGGTGGTGGTGAATAAGAATCTATAACATTTTTCACTTTTCACAGATTCGTCCACATCTATCAACAACTTGTGCATGCAAAAATATAAATGTAGACTTTCTTGTAACATGTAAATTATTACAATCACATGCATGAAATTAATAACACATAACACAATATTTTTTACACATAAACCCTCCAAGGTGAAGGTAAAACTGGGGTGGGGATGAAACCCACAAATCTTCACTACTGCTTAACTAGTTAAGGTTACAATGTTTGACCATAAAGTGTGATCTACTCTGTGAGGAGTCTATCCTATTAAAGACTTAAGAAAATGTTTGGTTTCACCTTGTTAGAGGATTTGAAAATTACAATTAAGTAAGGACTCTATTAGGAGATTTACAAAGATCTATTAAGACCAATCTGTTAAGAGATTTACCTTGATTCAATTCTATTAAAACTAATTTAGTACATGACTCTCAGTTTGCTCTGTAAACTAATTTTAGGTCTCTTCCTTACTAATTTATCCTCTCCTCCGATCTGATAGCACTTAACTTTCCCTTTCACATTCACTTCTTATGAATAGATCACTTGCTCTGTTAGATGATAACATAACCCTTGAATGACTTTTGATCTTCTCAATCCTTCATAGTATAATGCTTCATGTTTGCACCTATACTCTTCTTTTCTCTTCAAATATTACACCATACGATCTAGGTTAAGATCATCTCTATTTAAATGACTAAGTGGTTGACACTAATAGACAACAATGGTTAGAGATACCAACAATCTTCCCCCTTGACATTAGTGGAAAAAACACTTTGTCATATTTACATCACTTTTTCATATTAATAAAATTTGATAAAATAAGCTCCCCTCCAAGTCTTATGACTTATGAATAATGAATAAATTAATTACAACCTTTATAATATACCTGTATATCTTCCTCTTTTCTTCAATACATTCCCTCTTCCATATACATTTCTCCCTTGTATACATTTCCCTTTTATTTTTGAAAACTTTATGTCACTACTGCTAGGGTTGAAAGACTTGAAGTAATCCATATGTTTCAATGAATTCCTTCTATACTATGGTAATCATGGCCAGTCCATGATTCCATGTGGTTCTTCTGCCTCCAAAATTTTATTCCGTAGTTATAGTTTGAAGCTAAATCAATTAAACTCTCAACCATTGATAACTTGTGATCTTCTGTGATAAGATTTAGGGTTGTCTTTAGTTCACTTTGGATGACCTCCAAATGAGGTATCATCATTGCCTAAATTGAGACCAATTTGGATCTCATGGTGTTGTTAGCTACCTGAAGCTCAGCCAATGTGCCTTGAGCATTCAATTAAGAGATTTATCCTAATTCAAGTTTGTTAAAATTGATTTAGTACCTGAATCTCAATTTTCTCTGCAAGTTGATTTCGAGTCTCCTCCTTACTAACTAATTCTCTCCTATGATCTGATAACACTTGTCTTTCCCTTTCACATTTACTGCATATGAATAGTTCACTTTCTCTATTAGATGATAACAAAACCCTTGAATGACTTTTTATCTTCTCAATCCTTCATAGTATAATGCTTCATGTTAGTACCTATACTCTTATCTTCTCTTTGAATATTACACCATACGATCTAGGTTAAGATCATTGCTATTTAAAGATTTCCATAAAGAGTTTTCTAGATGGTTCTAAGTTTTGCCTCTTCATCGTGATCATTGAACATACACATAGGGACATGTGATCCACATCATGTAAATATTCTGTAACAACCTCTTCAAAACTTAAATAAACCTTCCAAGATGACTTGATAATCATTTTTCCTAAAACTTTGTTCCATTCTTGACTTTTATGTAAACTCTACATTGCTCAATCTATACTATTTTTGATGCTAAAAATTGCTGTTTCTTGGCATTTGTTAACCTTCTAATGCGTGGCATATACTATTCTCGATACATACTATATCACTTGGTACTCACATAATTTGATTTTTATTGGTAGTTGTTAACTTTGTTAGTCACTTGATGAGCTTGGTACATATAGAAAATTACTCTATGACCATACACTTGACCTCTATAGATCTTGCTTGGCACATACTATATAATGTACATGTCTCACCCTATGTAGAGTAGCTCGGTCGCAGTGATGACCATCTAAATTTTCTTTGTAAATGACTAAGTGGTTGACACTAATAGAAAACAATGGTTAGAGATACCAACATGACCAGCAATTTAACCACTAAATAATTGAAAACGTATAAAATATAATGTGGAATTTTTTTTTTTTTTTTTTGTAAACAAGATAATATATATAATTTTTTCTTCTGGATTTGATTGTGTTTGTTTTTTGATGCTAAAAAAAAAAACAATCAAGTCTAGAAACAAAAATTATATGTCTAATGGATTATGGAAATCTAATAAGATTGGAAGATAATATATGTTAATTATATTTCTCCAATTTTTTTTATTGTGATTGCTTCTTTAATCTACTTTGTCTGTCAATGTTATCTATGTCATAGCCCCACAAATCTTTTGAGGAAAAGTAATGGAAAATAATGTGCGACCTTAATAATTTGCATCTCATTATTTATAATTGATTTGGAGATCTTATTGGGTCCCATAATGTTCAAGAGTGTCTCTTCCTATAAATTCATTATGCTCCTTATACTCCAAAAATTGGCCAAGTACAAGGGTATTTTGTAAAATTCTTGGTGGATTCAAGTCCTATTCCAAGTTCAAAATTTGGCCCATGAATTATGGATTATAATTTTTTTAAAAAATGTTCATATCACTGATTACATTGCATTCCATGATGCCTACTTAATACTACATTTAACTATTTCTTTTGAATAAGCAATATAAATAACAATAGAAATAACAATTCTAATTAAATGGGAATGATGCAAATATATATCATTATTTTAAAAATCATTGTTATGCCTTTGACTATATTTGTCATTATTTTTAAAAATTGTGGTTGATACCTTAATTCTAAAAATCTAGGACTACTTATGTGATCATTGTATTTTCAACTGTAGTTTTTAAACCTAGTTGAATGTAATGCAAAAGGAGACACTGTAAAGTTAAGATAGTATTAAAATGGTATAGTTCATTTTTTTCAAAATGAAATGACACACTTTTCTATTTTTGGCACACAATGTTGATTGCATCTTTATCAAAATGACAGTAAAGTAAGATGGAGGATTGAACTAAGCTATGTATTCAAAGGGAAGACCAATTAACTTCAAAGAGGGTTATCATCTTCAATTGAAGGATGGAAAATGCACCATCAAAGATCAATCATGTAATATGATTGCATCAAAGAACAAGGAAAGAGTTAATATGTTTCAATCGAACCTCTTCGAAGTGAGTTATTTTGTTGTGAAGATAGATGATAATTGGTTATGGAATAAGATATTTTGTTATGTAAATTTTGACAACATTACATAAAGATCAATAACAACAATGTTGTTAGGGATTTTCCAAACATTGTAAAGCCTACTAATATGATGTGTAAAGGAATTTATCATGGAAAATAGACAAGGACTAACTTTTAGAGAAAGACTTATCTTGCCAAAAGGGAGATTGGACCTAGTTCATATAGATCTTTGTGGTCATACAAGGACAAGGTCATATTATAGTGAGAAATATTTTATGATTTTTGTTGATGATTACTCAAGGATGATGTGGGTTAATTTCTGTAAAGAAAAAGAAAAAGCATTTGACAAATTTAAAATTTAAAAGTCCAAAGTTGAAAATAAATCAAGGATACAACTTATTTGCTTTAGATTAGATAGAGGATGAAAGTTTACATCATATAAATTTAATGCATATAGTGAAGAACATGAGATCTATATGCAAACATTTGCCACTAGAGTACCACAAAAAAATGATGTATGAGAAAGAAGGAATAGAACCATTCTAGATATAGCAAGGCCAATGATGCTTAAAGTAAAGGTACCACAAATGCATTAAAGGGAAGTAATCACTATAGTAGTCTACACATTGAATAGAGCTCAAATTAGACATGACACTGGTAAGACTTCACATGAGCTATGTTATGGTCATATACCTCCAGTCTCATGTACCTTCAGTCCAATATTTTAGAATATTTGGTAGTAAATGTCATATTAAAAGGGATGATGAAATTGGAAAGGTTGATCCTAGGAGTGATGGAGGAATATTCCTTGGTTATTATAGAAAAAAAGACATATAGATGTTACAATTTCAGATTCATAAAGTTAATTAAGAGTGTTGATGTCAAGATTGATGAAATATTTTAGATTTAGGAAATAATGTATGATTACATGTCAAATAATGAAAATGAATTAATCATACAACTTCGAAAATAATTTTTTGACTATGCTATTGTAGTCCTTCAATCTAGTTGGTCACATTTACATCAAATCTTTCCTCATGTTGAATGCTAGTTTTTTCATATTCTACTAAGCTGTGGAAAAATTATACTAGATGTTGGGCTTAATGATCTCTTGATTGCCATATACTTTAGAATAATTGATTTTACTAACTTACTCATTGAAATGTTGGTTACACATTTAGATATAGATCTTGATAAAATATGAAGTTATTTCAATGCATTATGCATGTTACAAAGTTCAAAAGGGAAATAAAATCACTTGTTTAGTTTCTTTAGTCTTATTAATTTAGTGTGTGGTCTTTGAACATTTGGGACCTATTATTTATAATTGATTTAAGAGATCTTAATTGGTCCCTTTATTATCAAGAATGTATTTTCCCATTACTTAATTTCCCCCTTATACTTAAGTCAATCCTTAAAGCCATTAAAACAAAAACTAGCTAGTACAAGTTTTTTTAAAAACTTCTTGGTGGATACAAGTGCATAAGTGCCAAGGTAAATTTGGTATTGTTTAGCTTATGGTTTGGACCAAAGTAGTTTCCTTTTTTCAATGAAAATATTTGGAGTTGACTTTTTGGTTGATGCGTGCTTTATGACTACATGTTTCAACATGGCCGACTAGGAGAAAGATTCTTAATATTTATGGAGGATGTAAATGAAAGATCTAATGTATTGAAAATGTGGAATAAAAGAGAATATATGAATGCATAATTTGATGTGTGTATGAGAAAAATCCAACAAGATTCATAAAAGTGTGCTAGAGGCAATAAGTGAAATAAAAATTGTATTATTTAGAAGATTAATTGTTGTTAAAGTTGATGTTTAATTTTTGTCAAGAATATTGTTATGAAGGTGATACCTCTTTCCATATGCATTATATTATGTAGGGAGTAGTGAAATTACTTATTTGTAGCCATAAAACTAAATTTTAGGAATTTACATCTTCCTTTGGTTTGTAGTCCATAAAACTTGTTGTAATGTTGTTATACTTGTAATTTTAGATCTTGACAATAGCTCCAAATAACTTTCTTATTGTGGTTTTTCCCTTCTTGTATTTCCATTTAAATCTAGTGTTTTCATATGCAATTGTGTTGGATGCTTGGTTTCTTTTGAATTTCATTCTTACTAATCTATTTTGTTTATGAAGTTTTGTTTGTAATAAAAGCAATTTAATATTACTATGATATTGATCAACTCTCTAATTTTAGTATTTAGACATGTGTATAGTTATGAAATAAACATAAGGAAGTAAAATATGATTGAACATACAGATTATTTTGGTACAATAGTCAACAAGATGCACAATGCTCAATAAAGTAAGAAATAATTTAAGGAAAAATTGCAGAAATGAAGAATCTCAACAAAAATTTGACTACCCCCATTTCCCAATATGTGGTGAAATCAGAGACCCTAATTCTAATAGCTAAGCAGGAAGAAGACTCTTTATATTTGAAAATATAATAGGATATAATTTTGGATATTTGGACCACTAAATTTATTAATGAATTCAATACCTTTTTTGTCATGGTTATAGTATTACAAAAGACCAATTACCTAAAAAATGAATTTATGTATATACAAATAATATGTGGGATGAGGATAATAAGTATAGATAAAACTCAAGATTCTCATGGAATTATGTGATATGGATAAAAAGGTAAGTGAAGGATACCTATAATTTGGTCAATGAAGAAGTTAAGTTTGTGGAGAATACATTAATATATATTGTATATGTGTAAATGTGGCCTCTGTTTAACACACACACGTCAACACGGTCCTTGTATGCTGATTCATCCTGGAATGAACATGAGGTTGTTCACCCAAGAGAAGTCCTACAAGACGACCTGTTGCCTTCTATCTAGGTGGATTTTACCTACATATGCTCTCAAATTTGAGGTACAGGTAATCAGACCATTCTAGAATGAAGGTTTTAAAGATGATTAATCTATATGAATATGAAAGTAATCTAAATGAATTATACAATTATTCTAAGAACTTGTGAAACAAACTAGATTAAATGTATGCATATTAAAGCTAAATGACATTAATCTAGGAAATGAAAGTCTATGAAAATGTAAGGAGCTTAGATGAGTATGCAATTCAGTAGCAATTAAATTCAACCCCCATAATGAGGAATTATGAGCCTCTTAAAAATAATCCAGGAATGAATCAATGGTCAAGATCGACCTTGATGAACGGTTAGGATTAGATAGAAGATTTAGTTAAGATGGAAATTTCCTTGTGCATGTGAAGTGAACCGTTTCTCATCTGAGTGCGATGAGTAGTTAACTGAACTTGTCATAAGTGTGAGATCAAGTTAACTAGATTGATTCCAATTCGAGAGATAGTTCACTCAAAGTTTCCATTTCAGAACTAAAGAGATGATTTTGAAGATATTATTTAATTTAATAAAGTGAGATATGATCTCATAAATGCATTATTTATTTAATTGAATAATCATATTCAATTAATTAAAATAAGCATAATTATTAAATTAAATAAATTTATTCCTTACTACATTAGCCTTAGGTACTTAATAATTAAATTAAATCTTAATTGATAGGATTAATGTGACTAATACAAGTCAATACTTTAGGAATTAAATAAAGAGTATGATGAGTGCAGATTTAGGGTTTTTTGCATTTGACAATTAAGTCAATTAGTAACAATCAGAATGAGAATTGCCTAATGAGATAGTTCTTTAGGATTGATCAGAAATAGACCAGAATTGGTGATCATGGCAATGAGCCAATTTTGGGGTATTACATTTTGCCTCTCTTTGAATGAATGTGTGAGCAACACATTCGATTCAAAGAAAATAGAAAAGCATGACATGAGGATCAAGAAATGAGATTGACTTCAAAATTGATGATAGAGAGAGCAATTGATAAGTTTTTAAGGACCATCTCCAGAATGGAGCTTGATCCTATGGAATCCAAGCAGAATGCCTAAATACCTAAATTGATAAGCATTCTAACGGTTTCCTTTAGAAAAAAGTTTAACCTTTAAGGATCCAAATAGAACATCTAGATACCTGAGATTGATAGCATTTTAAAGGTTTTCTCCAGAACAAAGCTTAACCTTTTAAGGATCCAGATAGAACATCTAGATACCTGAGATTGATAGCATTTTAAAGGTTTTCTCCAAAACAAAGCTTAACCTTTAAGGATCTAGATAGAACATCTAGATACCTGAGATTGATAGCATTTAAAAGATTATCTCTAGATGGAGCTTAACCTTTAAGGATCTAGAGAGAACATCTAGATACCTAAGATTGATAGCATTTAAAAGATTATCTCCAGAATAGAGCTTAACCTTTAAGGATCTAGATAGAACATCTAAATACTTGAAATTGATAGCATTTAAAATATTATCTCCAGAATGGAGCTTAACCTTTAAGGATCTAGATAGAACATCTAGATACCTAAAATTGATAGCATTTAAAAGATTATCTCCAGAATGGAGCTTAATCTTTAAGGATCCAAACAGAACATCTAGATACCTGAGATTGATAACATTTAAAAGATTGTCTCCAGAATAGAGCTTAATCTTTAAGGATCCAGATAGAACACCTGGATACTTGAGATTGATAGTATTTAAAAGATTGTCTCTAGAATGGAGCTTAATCTTTAAGGATCTAGATAGAACATCTAGATACCTGAGATTGATAGCATTTAAAAGATTGTCTCTAGAACCAAGCTTAATCTTTAAGGATCCAGATAGAACACTTAGATACCTGAGATTGATAGCATATAGCAAGATCAAATTATAAGTTAAAGAATCATCCTCAAAACAAGGCTTGATCCTTAGGAGTCGAGGTTTAGATTATACCAATACCTATCCATTGAATTCTTTATAAGACATGATAGATGGAAAAGATACCAGAAAGAGGGGAATAAGATTCCCTAAGTGACGAGATGCCCTAAGTGATGAGGACATAAGATGAGAATGAGATGCCCCAAGAAATAAAGATTCAAATTGATTTGGAATTCCAGTTCAATGATGTAACCATCCTGCCCCCTCGGGAGCAAAATCAAAAGATGACACACTAGAAATATGATGTAAGAAATATGTGGAGAGATACAAAAGAAATGCAAGATTCAACAGAATGTAGAAGAGATCAGAATGATCAGAAGAAAATGCAGAGTTGATTTGTAGGGATTTTGAGGTCCAAAAGACCAAGTTTGACCAAAAGTTGACCAAATTTGACCATAGTTGACTTTTTAAAAATAAATTTTGAAAACATGAGTAATTTTAAATTGAAAAGATTCCAAGAATCATAAAGTATAAAAAAAAAGATTACACAAGTGTTCAATCGTGTTAGTCCAAAAATTTTAAAACATGTTTTTGAGCTACTTAGGTGTGTCAGATTTTGAATTTGATCCTGAAAATGGATTCAGAACGGTCATATTAGCTAGGGGGATGATTAATTGATCATTTGTGCAGTCATTAAGAAACATGATACTTTTAAGAAGTTGAAAATCCCTCATCACAAAGGATGCAAGTAGATCTATAATTGAACCATGTGCTCATGCAGTGCAACCCTATGCTAGATGCAACCCTAAGCTAGATGCAACCTTAAACTAGATGCAACCCTAGGTCTAGTTACCAAGCCTCGACAATTATCATCACTGAGCATATAGCAAAATCCCAAATGTTGTACAATTCCCACTGACATTGCAATCATAGGAATATGAATATGACATTTGTTCTAGTTTTGTTGGGATTAAATGTAAGCATTCAAGGCACAAAAGCCAGAATGACTAGAATATTTGTCCCTTTTAATGTAGCAAGTTAACATAAGCATCAGAGCATAAATGCTAGGATGACCAGAATGTTTCTTGCATGGTAGACACACCAAACACATAAGAGATCCATTTGATGCCAAGTATTTAGGAAGTATTCTGTCCGCAACGACCCTTATGATCGTAACCTGAGACAGAAGTGTGCTAGGTATACTCACAGTGACCCATACATTCACTTAATAGGAAGAGTATTAACATATACTATAGCATGAAGAGTTCACTCCTATAGACAAGGAGAAAGTCCAACGTTATTGACGTATCCGTATAAAAGGAGTCGAGGTACACCCAACCATCCAATATGAGATCGAGGCTCTTATAGTGGACAACCCTCTTATAGGAATATGTCAACTGATTGGTACTAAACCACAGATAGAAAGAAAAGAAAAGATCATGCCCCCAGTCATTACTTCTCTAGTAAGAAATGATGTAATTGAGTTGCTTGAGGAGACATGATAAAGCAAAAACAAAACAAACAAAGAAAATGCTCAGCATATCTAAACAAGTATGTCATTTTGAGTTCAATGTTTGTCATGGGACCAATGTCAAGTGTCAGTGTCCAAAAAATGGATGAAAGAAATCTCTTTGGTAGGGTGACAACAATAGGCAGACATAGTCAGAATGACTGGTGACTGAGGTCAAAGGGGAATCTTCGAGGTGAAGAACCTAAAGAGGACTGAGCGATAGTAGACAGACATAGCCATGATGACTGGTGACTGATGCAAGAGAGATCTTCCATAAAGGAATCTCGAAACGTGACCTGAGCAACAATAGGTAGACATAGCTAAAACAAATGGTGACTGTTGTGAAAGAGATTCAATGAGGCGAGTCTTGACAAAGAGTGACACTGGCGACAGTAGGCAGACACAACCAGAATGACCAGTGACTTTCGCAAAAGAGATTCTATGAGGAGAATATTGAAAAGTGTGACACTAATGATAGTAGGCATACACAACCAAAATAACTATTGACTATTGCAAAAGAGATCCTATGGCACTAAAGTGGAATGCCCTCGAGTTGTGACAAGACTCAATCCATGGATACATGAGCAAAAAGTAGGAGAAGCAGTAGAGCAACTGTATAGAAAGCTAGAAGATACATAGTGAGATAGAGCATTAGGAACAAGAGGTGCCTATTTACCAAGTTTTCACCTTCTTGGCAGAGCTTTCATTTCTTTTTTGCTACCATGATGCCTGTTTCCAGGTTTTCACCAATGACACTTTTTTGTTTTTTCAATGTTTTTGTATTTTTTTGGATTTTTCAATTTTTTTGGTGTTACCAAGGCACCTATTGCTTGGTTTTCACTAGGGTAACAACTTTTTTCAAGACTTTTTCCAATTTTTAGGATTTTTGTCAGGATATTTTCAAAATTTTAAAACTTTTTTACAAATTACTAGCTCTCAAGAAGGATTACCTTGATTTTGTTCCAGTGTCTAGCAAGGTGTAGGATGAGATGTAGTAGCAAGTTGATGGATAAGTGGATATGGATAGACAAGGAGTATGAAGCAGTGAATGTTACTCTCAAGGAGAGTCTTCACAAGATTACCCAAGCTAGGGAAAAAGATATAACAATATAAGCTCATGGTGCAATGAAGGGTGTCACATAAGTAATCCAAGAAAATGACCATGTCAAGAGATTGCTAAGAACTGAGTTTTCTTCTTTCTTTCATTGATCAAGACCAAAAGGTTTACTAAATAAGATAGCAAAGTTTGTTATGGAGGTTATGAGTGAATGAATTTGGGAATGAGGACATCTGAAGGATAAGCAAGATCATGATAGGATGTCATGGATGGAAGAATTATGCATGATGCTTGTTTACTAGGTTTTCATCATGGTATTTATCTAAGGTGCCACAAGAAGTAGTTTTCACCATAGGATGGATTTATTTTTCTTTACTTTTGCTACCAAGGTGCCTATTTCCAAGTTTTCACCAAGGCACTTTTTTTCTCTTTTTTCTTTCTTTGGATTTTTAGAATTTTTTGGAAATAATTCAAGCCTTTTTCAATTTGAATAGTGCTCCTATTGGAAGGAGAAAAATTATGATAAGCCAAGACCATAGAAAGGTATGCTCAAAGATGCTGATAGGGTAATGGAAGGGAGATAGTAGAAAAGATATATGGAGGATAAGGTTTTAGGATATGGATGAGATAAATGGGATGGAAGGATAAAAGGTGGGGGATAGAAGGTGGAGTGGATAGGGTATTGAAAGGGATGTGCAAGGGTAGAAGAAAAAGTGGGCAAGATCAACATTGACACACACCTTGAAGGGTAGTGGAATGATAGAGGAAATATGGATGAAATAGTATGAGGTTTAGATACATGGGGTGGTAGAATAATTTTGGAGAGGGGTGGATTAGAAGGTTTTGAAACCTTTTTAGGAAGATGTTGGGAAGAAGATGGAGTGGAAGCCTTTGGAAGCTTAAATGTCAACTTTGATTTGTTTTCTATATCCAAGTCCTTCAAAAGAGACTTGGGAATCCATATAGCTTTTGATTTTTCATTAGATTCTTTGGAACACATTTCTTCAATAACATATTTAAGAACCCACACTTTTCTTGGTTGAGCTCTTTGAATAGTGGACCTTTGCAGTCTCTTTTGCATATTTTCCTTCTTGACATTCACATGTCGATTAGAGGAGACATAGTGAACTTTTGAGGATGGATTCATGCACTTTTGTGTGAGTTGATCATCCAAATTGCTTCCAAAGGACTTGGGATTTTTGGATGAATGAGGCTAATATGACTAGTTTAGATGGAAAGGTGGATATGAAGAGTTCAAGTATGTGCATCTTTGTTGATCTTGGGGTAGGGTAGGAGGAACATGTAATGAGGTAAGAGTGGAAGTAGGAGAAAGAGGAACATAAGGTCCCAATACGGATGGAAGGTTTGAAGGTTTTAGCTTAGATGGATAGGGACCAAGGACAGATTTAGAAAATGTGAATGGACTATGAGTATGGATATTAGCATCTTTATAGTAAGCAGTATGACCAAATCCATCAATAGATTTATGAGTAACTGTTATAGGAGCAATACCTTTGACAGGAGTATTTAAAGCTTGAGAATAGTTTTGAAGTGAATGTAGCAAGGTAGAACAAGATGGTGAGGGAACACTTTTATCTTCAAAAGGAATTTTAGATAGCATAGGAAAAGTATCCTTCTCTTGGTCTTTAATAATCTCCTTAAGGATGGCAAAAGGAATATCTTGATTTTGCTTAGTAGAGGTACATGACATGGGAGATGGAGGACTATGTGGCTCTTGAGATGGAGGCACGAGATCCTGAAAAATTTGAAAGGGGTTGAAGGAATCTTGGTCTTGATCAATACTTGTTTCTTCATCGTTTAAGTAGTCCTTTTGACATGAATCCATTTCTAAGGACAAGGTAGAATGTGGAGTTTGCATGGTAGGCTCTTGAAGAGATAGTGAAGGGCTAGTTGGAGTGGGAATAATAGGAGCAACAACACATGAAGGTTTTGGATTTTCAGTTTGAGTAGTATGGGAGAGGTTTGCAACTAAGTCAAGATTAGCTTGGTTTTCTTTTAGAGGCATCCATTGAGGGTACACATAGTCAACAAGGGGAGTAGTGAGTTCTTTGTTTGGTGCATATGTGTTGGAAATATTGGACACTTTAGAAGGTGGTTGTATGTTGGAAGAGATAAGTGTCACATTTAAACCATTACTAGACTTGTTTTCATGATGTTGATCCTTCTTGAGAGTATAATCTATAGTAGATGAGCACTTAGATTTTTGAATTATGTCATTGTCAAAGAGATCTAAGATCTTATTTTTCAGCTCCTTACAATGTGAAGTTTTATGTAAATTATGTCTATGATAAGCACAATAGTTACTCATAAAGGAAACTCCTGCCAAAGTGACCTTAGGTAACACAATGAGTTTCTTTTGAAGAAGTTCTTCCAAATTTGATTCATAAGATCTTCCCAAAGGGGTGAAATCACACTTTGGTTTAGGTTCCCAAGGTTTTTCTTCAAAGATATTTCTAGATTTCTTGGGTGTTTGTGAGGTGTTCTCAGATATCTTGGATTCAAGATCACAAGAATTTTAATTTTGGTTGTCATAGGAGGAAGGAATATTTTCTTTCAAGGAGAATTTGTTTGATGATGTTTCATCTTCCTCCTTCAGTCTTTGAAGTTGAGCACTCATTGATTGGATTTTTTGCTTCATGTTTGCAATAAGTAGCTCTTCTTCCTCACTAGGAACATTGGATTTAGTGCATTTTTTGTTAGCCATTTTGATGTTCTATGTTTCAAGTAGTGACAACCAAGTTTTAGAACATAAGTCAAGTTGTCACAGTCATAGGCAATGACAAAAAGCAAAAGCTTAGACAAGGAGCCCACTAGAATGTAGTCTCAAAAAAAGCAAGATGAGAGTGTTGTATACTTAGGTACAAGTTGTCTAAGTAATGGCTAGAATAGCTAAGGTTTATGACTATCATGACACCAAGTATGAAAAACATAGAAGGACAATAACAAGATAACTACAAGATGAGACTAGTCAAAGTATGGATCACAAGTCATTAGCTAAGAAGGATGCCACTATTTGGGACTGTTTGCAAACATAAAAGAGGTAAAATATTGCAAGAAATAGACTAGACTTAGAGTATAGATAGCTTTGATAGACTATTTTGATAGTTTTGACTCAAGATCCTATGCAAAGATACACTAGGAGCCGCGCAAGAAAGTACATAAGCATAGGCAAAGACTCAGAACAAAAATTTAAACTTGCACAAAGAGTTGCATAGAACCATGTGAAAACATACTCAGACTTGCAAGCAAAATAAAATCCAGATAATATGACAAGATTGCAAGATCTTGCGTGGAGATTTGCAACTATTCGTGCAAGAAACTAGACAGAGCTATGTGAAGAAGTGACCAGACAAAAGCTACTCGTGCAAAATTTTGAAAATTGTGCATGAAAATGGAGACCATACTAACAGAAGACTTGGATTTTGAAGAGATTTTGAAGATTTCAGATTGTTGATTTTCAAGTGTTTAAACAACATTTGGTTTTGAACAAGGCAATTTTTTTCAACAAGACACGAGAAGCAAGTAGTAGTCAAATACAATCCAACTGAGGACAAAGCAACTCAGAGGGACGGGGAAGTCTTGACCTTTAGTTTGTTTAGATAGGTTTGGACATGTTTAAGATTTGATATTATACACTCTATCCTTAAAACCAAAAATGGTAGAGAAGGCAAAACCTTTGTCCCACATCTTATGTGCATGCGTGTACCTCACACAGGCATGTCACCCCCTAAAGGGCACCCATGTTTTTTGTATATTCAAAGGACTCAATAGTATACGCTAAATGAGCACCCTTGTGGTAGGGGACAAGCACATATACCACCTTCCAATGTCTAGTAGCATGCCTATGGTGAGTTCTATAGGAGAGATTCTTCCCCCTCCTTGCACAAAGATTATGCTTCCTTTTGGAGGCGAACCGGGTGGCTTCTAAATACAAGGTTTTTACTTGAATTCCATTTGAATTAATCCTTGGTGGCTTTGCAAGTGGAGTTGAGACCAACAGCCCACACCAGCATCTAAGAGTGCACACACTTGCTTAGCAAGACTAGGGTCGGCACCGACTAGTGCAATAGACAGAGCTTCCCCTTGATAAGCGATATCAAGAATCAAGGGAAAGAAATTAATCTGGCTTTGGAGTCTTTCACTCTACAAAGCATCTTGATTATATTGAGTTGGAATCTTATGCTAAAGGAGTGTGCTCACTTGGGTTATTCCTAGAGGTTGGATCACTCCGACAGGCCCTTTAAAGGATTGACTTAGACTGGTCGTTTGATCATAAGGGTCAAAGTTTTTGATTTCCCTCAAGGGGAAAGAGCATACTCCTCTACCTTAGTTTCTCACCCAAACATGCAAAACAAGTTGATTACTGACTTAGCTTAATCAATCCAGACTTGTCTTTTCTCAAGTTTCTAATTTCCTAAAAGGAAACCATCATCCCTTCATAGAAAAAGACTCGTACTAGAGAACCACTAAGCTGATTACCTTCTTCAAAATGCCATCTTTCAGAAGCATCTAGGTTTCTAATTCACCCTTGGTCATGACCTCCAAGTGGTGAAGAGCATAATCCCCTATTCTTCTATCTTGCACCCTAGGAAGTTCACAAGCCCTAATTAGTCTATGTTTTGAAAGCAAGAAAGAAAACATGCTATTTTGTGGATTTTAAAAGTAGTCTTCATCAAATGTATCTTTGGCAATCGCCTGCAAGAAAATAATTAGTCCATGTCTGAGTGGGTTTTGTAAGGAATCTTCGACAAAAATCCTGCAAACAAAACTTAAGCTATAGAAAACCAGAGAAACAAAACAATAAAGATTTAGAGAAAAACACGTTAGAAAAATTGAGTGAATAGAATGCTGAAAGTGATAAAATTAAACTTGTTGTTGTAGAATCTCGCGTGAAATCTTGTGTAGGGCTGCACGAAATCTTTCACCGAATCGCGTTAGAAAATGATGTGCCACGCAAAGACTTGCGTAATGGGGCACTTTTTTGCGTGATACCATTTAAAACTTCGCTCAAGAACTTCAAATCCTCGTGCAAAAATGAAATGTCTAACATGAAGATTCGAGTGATTGTATGGAATAATACAGACATAATGCTAAAATAATAGAAAAAAATGTAGATGAGGCCAGAGAAATTGATTTTCTTGGCCCCACAGTGGGTGCTAGAAATGTATATGTGTAGATGTGGTCTCTGTTTAACACACACACTTCAACACGGTCCTTGTATGCCGATTCATCCTGGAATGAACATGAGGTTGTTCACCCAAGAGAAGTTGTGCAAGATGACTTGGTGTCTTCTATCTAGTGGATTTTACCTGCTTATGCTCTCAAATTTGAGGTACATGTAATTAGACCATTCTAGAACGAAGGTTTTAAAGATGATTAATCTATATGAATATGCAAGCAATCTAAATGAATTATGCAATTATTCTAAGAACTTGTGAAACAAACTAGATTAAATGTATGCATATTAAAACTAAATGACATTAATTTAGGAAATGAAAGTCTACGAAAATGTAATGAGCTTAGATGAGTATACAATTCAACAACAATTTGATAGCAACAAAATTCAACCCCCACAATGAAAAATTATGAGTCTCTTAAATATAATCTAGGAATGAATCAACGGTCAAGATCAACCTTGATGAACGGTTAGGATTAGAGAGAAGATTTAGTTAAGATGAAAACTTCCTTGTGCAGGTGAAGTGAACTGTTTCTCATCTGAGTGTGATGAGTAGTTAACTAAACTTGTCATAAGTGTGAGATCAAGTTAACTAGATTGATTCCAATTTGAGAGATAGTTCACTCAGAATTTCCATTTCATAACTGAAGAGAGGATTTTGAAGATATTATTTAATTTAATAAAGTGAGACATGATCTCATAAATGCATTATTTATTTAATTGAATAATCATATTCAATTAATTAAAATAAGCATAATTATTAAATTAAATAAATTTAATCCCTTAGTACATTAGCCTTACGTAATAATTTAATTTAATTAAAGCATAAATACTTAATAATTAAATTAAATCTTAAGTGATAGGTTTAATGTGACTAATACAAGTCAATACTTTAGGAATTAAATAAAGAGTATGATGAATGCAGATTTAGGGTTTTCTGCATTTGACAATTAAGTCAATTAGTGACAATCAAAATGAGAATTGCCTAATGAGATAGGTCTTTAGTATTGACCAGAAATAGACCAGAATTGGTGATCATGGCAATGAGCCAATTTTGGGGTATTACATATATAATTTAAGATTTAATTATTTGCTAAGCATAAAGTACATCTTTTGAAACAACAAAAATAATTGTGTGTCAATTTTTTTTAAAGATTATCGATATAATAGGCTCCAAACTCTTTTTGATAGAAATGCATAGGTAAGACACTCTAAATGTGGCACATGCATCTTAGAAGAGAATAATGGAGAAAGATTTACATGTTTCTGAATCTGTAAACGAGAATATATTGGACATATATGTAGTTATCAAATTAAATTTTAAATTGATAAAAAATATTCTATGAAAGTTGAGTAATTATACTAAATGACATCTTATGATTTTGAAAACTCAAAGTTTAAACTAGGATCGACAGATGGACTAATGAATATACAAGAAATCTATCCATTTACCAAGTATGAAACAAATTAATCATGATAAGGGATTATTCTTTCCAATATTCCTTATTCTTTGTTTATAGAAGGGTGTTGCTAAGATTATAAAGTGAATCTTACTTTTTAACTCAATTTTGTTATCTCAAATGTATTTCTATAAATCTAGGTAGTTAGATGAGTAAATTATAGCTCAAAATAGAAACTCCATTTTTAGAAATGGTTTGCATACTCAACAGAATCCAAGTTCTGCATTTCTTTTAGGCAAGAGAGAGTATCCTTCTTGTTCTTGAAATGTAAAAATATAATTAATTTCAAAGGGCTGAAAGGTTGAAAATAGGTTGGAGGTCAACATTCGGGATTTTTTTTACCATTTCAAATCTTAATTTTAATTTAGGAATCATAAATTAGTGGAATACTATTTTCAAAAAGTAAAAAGAAATTCCAATGAGCATTTATGAGATTTTAACCATATTTTCAAAGAAATAAAATAAAATAAGGAAAGTGAAATTCTGTCAAATTTGAATTTTTCATCATGCACATGTGGTCTAATGTTTTTCTAAAATATTGTTTATTCATTGATTTAGGAATACACGTACTTTAGTTAATTTTATAGATTCATTTCTAATTTACACATGAATATGATAATTATAAATGGAATGCATCCTTGATATTTAATGAAATCCCTTGAATCTTGCATTACGAATGTTTAATATAATTTTTGCAACTTATCTCAATTTATTATAGTCTAACTCATCTCTTTGGTAATTAGTAAATCAAGATTGAAATACATTACTTTTTCATTTATTTCATCCCCATTTCATATTTTTTCTATTTCTTTACACCCCTTAACAGAGTAGGATTTGGGCTAGACATTATTCTTGAATGAGTGATTAACCAATAATCTCCTTGAATAAATAGTAAATATTGACCACTCAACTATATGATGAGAATAAAAAACAATCCATTAAACCTTACAAGATAACTTATTTAAGTATTAGTTATTTTTTTCAAAAGAGATAAAGGGAGCTTCATCATTTTTATGTTTCATATTTTAATTTTTCCACCAACATACCAATTGACCATATTGTTCTTTGAAAATTCATTAGGTGCTCCTTAATAGCAATTTCAAGATTTTTCATTCACTAATTAACCCTTTTTTGGTCATTCAAAGAATATGATCATTTGATTTTAGTAACATTTCTAGTCGAAAACTACATTTAATTATCTATTTTATGTCCAATACCTCCCAAATATGAGAAAGTAAGCAATATGAGTAATATCCAAGCTAAAAATTTATTTGTGAATATTTTAATGCATATTTTTCCTTAGAAAATGATATACTTGACATTTAAACATTATGAATCAAAATGCATAGTCAAATAAAAATTAACATCAATGAAATACTAATAAAAATAATTTATAATGGTTAATGAAATGTATTCTTTCTTTGTGAATTTGAATGATAGTGTGTTTCTATTTGAACTTAGGGCTTCCCCTCCATCCCACGTGGTTGTTATGGGGGGTTCTCTTTGTCATCAGGGAATTTACTACTTTTGGATGTTACCATTGAGGATGTATTATGCACTTCAAACACTTTAGTAACCAGTGGTTTGATATTTTCTATAGGGGTGTTCCCTCCTCCTTTATCTAGGTATGTTTTAGATGTTGGAACTTTTGGGACATCTTTTATGCATCACCATGTGTTGGGGCCCATAAATTGAGTTGGCTCTTCTATCTTTATCAGGAATGTTGTTCAAGTTCTTAATGGTACCAATGGTATATATCCTAGTCCTCTTGTTGGGATTATTTCTTCTACCTCTCATTTTGTGGTTGGATCTTCAATGTCTAGTGCTCATGGTTGGTCTATGGTTGACATGAGTAGGGTCCCTCCCTCAAACTCTAGTGCAAATGGAAGAAAAAACTATGCTCACGCTACAAAATATTTTCCAACAACCCCTTTGAAGAATAAATCTCATCCCATTTCTTGTGCCAAGGCCACATGTGGTAGTTTGTAGCCTTGAAGTGGTGACAAGTGTTGAGTTCTATCAACAATGTGGGTTGGATGGTAGATTTATGTCTTTGGCCACACACGATGGTATGGCCAAGTCAAAAAGATGAGCATGGAGTGAGATACTAGTGAATGCCAAGTCATGTAGAGGGTAGGAGTGTACTCAACATTTCATTTAATGGTGATGGGTGAATATATTGAGGAACAATCAAAATAATTCAAATTTGGACTCTTCAAGGACACTTGACATTCATGACTTATATGAACAAGTGACACACTACTACAATAGGAAGTTGAACTAGTCGTAGGTGTGAGAATTCAAATTTTAAATTTATAGACTAGGGCTTCTAAGAGAAGCTAGAAGAAAGTATAAGAGGAAACAAAGTTGAAAAAGAAAAGGTTAGATTTCCAAGTGATTACCTAAAGATCCAAAAGAGCTAAGCCAAGTGGAATCTCAAGGTGTGAAGGAGAGTAGCAAGAGAGAATTTTCCTTCAAAGAGCTATCATGTTGAGGAGAAGTGAGTCACAATGAACAACACAAGGTTTTCATGTGCAAGAGCAAGGCAAGTCAATCACACAAGTGATCAAGGTTTGAAGTTACAAAGCTAAGAGAAGATATAACATAGTTCTAGAAGAGTCAAGAGAGCTAAATAATAATATATTTCAAGCCAAGTGTAGTAGCTACTTGCTAGATCATTTTCTATTTATTACTAATCTTTGCAACAATAAATCCCATCAAGGGTGGACCCTAATAGGTTCTTTGTACAAATCCCCTAATAGGGTGACACATTAACTTGTGTTCTAAAGTCCTTTAACCAGGTTTCTCCTTATAGGGAAAGACTTTAACATGCATTATCAAAATCCCTTAACTGGGTGATACCTAATAGTGCATTTGTAATATTCTAAAAGAGATAAGATCTTGACTAAGAACACTTTAGGAGAGTGAAAATGTCACTAGGATACTAATCTATGGTAGGACCAAAAAAATCTTATCCAAAATCTTATACCGAGACTAGACTTGTGGTGGTTCACATCCTTGAAGTGGTTAAATTTTTTGTGTTTTATAAACAACATGGGTTCGCTGGTAGATTTGCAGGTATTTGGCCCTCTCTCTCAGATTTTCATTTCTAGGTATCCAACTCTTAGAAACCTTTAGTCTTAGGTGATATTGAGCTACACCCCTAGATAAAGTTTTTATTATTATTGATTTTATTTCTCTTCTTCTAAGACAAAGATTTTTTCCTTGAGAAAGTTGTGGGTTTGGGGAATCATTCTCTTTCTGCCAAACCTAAGACAATCTTATCCAACCTTCTCACTAAGCCACTCAATTTGCATTTAGTGTGGCTTTAGCTTCCAAATATTTCTCTCCATTTCTATGATATGTCTTGATTTGAGGTTATTGGAAACTTTTTTGACTATTTTTTGAAGGATAAAGCTACAACAACCATGGCCCATTCTACATTCATCATATTCTAGTTTATTTGGATGTGTCTCACTTGATTCTTAGATATGTGGTGCTCATGGTTAGGGATAGGCCATGGAATTAAGCACTAGATAATGATGGAATTCCCTTTTATTATTGATTTTTCTTATTTGTTTGTTACATGACCTTTGACTATGCTCTTCTATACCACAAAGGTATCACTTCTTCATGGAAAGCTACACTTAACAACCACTTGATTCTTCATATTGTTAAATATCTTTATGAGATCTTCTTAGAGTATTCACATGCTATTGAAGATGATAAAACCCCTATATAAAATCTTGGCACAGGCCTTGTTGTAGATCATGACTAGGCCTCTGCTACTATTCTAAGTCACAATCTTGTCATAAGTGTTGTAGATGCCTCTATTTCTACTAGTGCTTTGCCTTTTGGCTAGGAGGAGATTTATGCTCCATATTTCTTTTCTATATCTTATCATTATCTTCTATTAGAATTCTTTAGAATAAGTGAGAGGGGGGGGTGAATCAATTATCCAAGGTCCAGATGTACAAATAAAACTTTTCACAGCTTAGTGAATCCATATCCACAAAACATATTCATCATGCATGCATCCATTATATCATATAATTACTTAAACTTGGTAGGTTACTATCAAATCAACTTTGCAGAAATGTAAGCATGGAACATAACATATTCAATAACACATTTGACACAATGATTTAACATAGAAACATTATTTGGGAAAACCACCAAAAACATGCTGCTCATTCTCACTCTTCTTAATTGATGCCCTATGACAGGCCAACCTTGTTAAAGGTTACAATGCACACTATTAAATGTGACTTGGTTAGAGGATTTTACTCACCCTGTTAGGAGTGAGCCTTGTTAGAGGACTTTAGATCATTCTCTTGGAATGTCACTTGGTTAAAATATTTACAAATGACTATTAGGTCAACCTTAATCCAAAGGATTTACCCTAGATTGGTATAATGATAAGAAAGTAATAGTAAGGCTTGATTTGATAACAAATTACAACACACTTACAGATTATAGATCTCTATTTTTAGCCTTCCATTCTACTTGGCTTTCACACACTTCAGCTCTTATATCTTGTTCACCCTTTAAGCATCCATACCTTTAAGTCTTCTTTCTTTTCTTGCCAATAGCAGTCTCTTCTCTTTGGTCATTGAATGAATTAGTACCTTGGACTCCTTATCTTCCTTTGGTTCTTGCACATGATAACCTTTCCTTCTAAGCAACCATCTCTATAAATATAAAATTAAAATTAGGTAGGATTCAATGAATTTATCCATCTTTGCATTTTATTCCCTTCTAGAAACTTCTCCTTTAATCCTCTTTAAATTCACCTCAAAATGGTTCA
Source organism: Cupressus sempervirens (assembly GCA_028749045.1). NCBI lineage: Eukaryota > Viridiplantae > Streptophyta > Pinopsida > Cupressales > Cupressaceae > Cupressus > Cupressus sempervirens. The sequence goes on from CM053793.1 coordinate 263,544,639, forward strand.
TCTTGAATTCTCTACCACTAGCTTATCAAGCTTATCTTCCACATAGTTCACACAATCTAAGGAATCAAACTTGTTGGCTCAGATTTATCAAATTCATGATCTTTCACAAAATGCCGACTCTCGACATTAACTTGCTTCTGATAGTTGATACATACTATGTTTCTCAACATCCACTATCAAATCACTTAGCATGAACTAAAGTTTACTAGTGCTTGGCACCAACTAAACTTTATCATGCTTATATTGTATCACTTGACATACACTAAAATTTGACTTTTCTCAGCTTCAACTAATTTTCTACTCAACTTACACTAACATTGCTCAACACCTACTTTGAAAATTATTAAACTTGGTAGACACAATTTATTTAACTTGTTCTTCTAAACTTAATTAGCATATCCATCCTTTGAAACCTTAAGTAGATTATTAATGCACTATAATATCACTGTCTTAACTAATCCTTGTACTCCTTTTTTATATCATAACTCAACGTTTCCTCTAGGTGCTACTGTTACCTCATTTTAATCAAATCCTCTTCATCAATCAAACAAATGATAGTACTCAAATCATCTAAGCAATTGTCTTACCAGCAAGTAGCAAGTTTGACATCAGTGACAAAAAAATGATTGAAAAACATTCTCATTACTTGTATCAATTTGATTTCAAAAATCTTCCTCTTTGGCATTGATGGAAAACCAAACTTAATTAGTACAACCAACAATAATACCAAAAAGAAAATAATTCCTTGTATTGAAGTCTCTCCCTTTATTGACAACTTTCATCTTTTGAATAGGTTACAAAATTCTATTATGATTCAATAGAAAATCAATAAACTCATCCTTATGACTTGCTCTAAATCATTTCTTATATCTCCTTCAACACTATTTCCCATTGAGTAGAGACAAGCATTTCTTATTTTCTAGTAATTAGCAGGTACACTAGCTCCCTCTTTGGATTACTAGATTTCTCCCTTTATTTCTCAATACTTTGTCTTTCTCCCTTTATTTTTTATTTTCTCCCTCATTGACAACAATGTCAAATACTTGTTACCTTAATATGTAGATGTGAACATTTTCAATTTCTCCCTCTATCACTTAGCTTGTGATTGAATTGTAGCTCCAGCTCTTTGATTACTTTAGGTAGCTCCTAAAGTAAGATCCAGTGCATCAATGTGTAACATATGTCAATAATTTTGATGTAGGACACCTCTCATGCTTCTTAAATAATCTTGGATAGTGGTATCACCCCTAGTTTACCTCTTAGATACTCATGAGCATCCTTAGGTAATGATTTTGTGTTAACATATTCCATCTGCACCTCTTTATCTTGAACTAATTCTCTCAAGTAATGATACTTGATTGCAATGTGCTTTGTCTTTGTATCCATAATAGGATTCTTTGATAAATTTATAGAACTTGTATTATCACAATAAAGTATCATAGGTTCAGTGATTTCCTCCTTCATACCTTTGAGTAGCTATTTGATTAATACAATGTTTGTACAATTTACTACAACAACAACATATACAACTTCAACATTAGATTAAGATATACAATTTTGTTTCTTTCTAGTCCATGTAACCCAACCTTTTTGCTAAGAAAAATGCTTCTCCACTAGTGCTCTTTCTATCATCAATATTTCCAACCCCATCAACATCAGTGTAGGCTCTCAATTCAAATTTATCATTTTTCTTGTAGTATAGACCACAAACTTCTATTCCTTTCAGATATCTCATTATTCTCTTGACAACCATCAAATGATTCTTCATGGGATTAGTAGAGAATCTTGCAACTATCACAATATATAATGCAATATCAAGTTTGTTGTGTACTACATATTGTAATTTTCCAATCATAGACCTATACAATGTTTCATTCACCTCAGTTGAATCATCATTCTTTGACAATTTATGTCCTATCACCATAGGTGTGCTTACTATCTTGGAATCTTCCAATCCAAAATTTTTTAGTGTCTCCTTTACATACTTTGACTTAGTGATGTATATACCATATTTCATCTGATGTACTTGCAAACCCACAAAGAACTTGATCTCTCCAAACATAGACATCTCAAATTCTTTCTTCATTTCATTTGTAAAAGCTTTACATAAAGTATCTTGACCTCCAAATATGATATCATCAAAAAAAAATTCAGATAGTAAAATACCTTTGTCTTTCTCTATCTTCAAGTACATATTATTGTTATCATCAGTCCTCTCAAATCTATTTTTCATAGGATAATTGTGAAGCCTTTCATACCATACTATTGGTGCTTGCTTCAAACCATATAAAGCTTTGTGTATTCTACATATCATTTTTTTTTTTAGCATCAAAAAATCCTTCTGGCTATTTCTATATAAACCTCCTCTTCCAATATACCATGTAGAAATGTAGAATTAACATCTATTTGATAAACTTTGAAACCTTTGTATGCAGAAAAAGCAAGAAAAGTTCTTACTCCTTCCAATCTTGCAATATGAATGAATGTTTCTCCATAGTCTATCCCTTCTTCTTGTGCATATCCTTTACAAACTAATCTTTCCTTGTTCCTTGTGACTTCACCATTTTCATCGAAGTTGTTTCTATATAGCCAGTTGGTGTCAATCACATTTTAATGTTTTGGTCTAGGAACTAGAGTCCATGTCTTATTTTTCTCAATTTTTTCAATCTCTTCTTTCATGGCTTTACTCCAGTCCACATCTTCTAAGGCATCTTTCACTATTTTAGGTTCATGCATGCTAAAAAAACACGTTTTATTTCTCAACTTGTTCCTTGTCATTGGTCTTGCATCTTTATCTCCAATGATTTGTGCTAAAGGGTTATGTCTTTTGACATACTTTGACAGTCTTGGCTTTGTACACTAATTTCTGAATCACTAAATACATCTCTATTAGGTAGTTCAACATCTCTTTCATGTACACTAATCTCAGAATCAAAATGTGCCTCAAGTTCATTTTGTAACTCGACACTTGAATGTAGCTCAATTCATAAATGCAACTCGACATTCATAGTATGTGACTCAACAGTCACTAAAAATTCTTATTTATTTGTAACTTGATTTACATCATCTTCATTAGGAGGCATACCTTCATAAAATTATACAAATGATTTGTATTCCTTTGGTTCGCTTTTGTATATTCATCAAATTTCACATTTTCTCTTTCCACAACTTTGTTAGTGTTAGTATTTAAACACTTATAAGCTTTACTTCTTATGGAATAGCCAAGGAATATAACTTCTTCACTTTTTGCATTTAATTTACCATTTCTAGAATCCTTGAGAATATAACACTTGCTTCCAAATATCTTAAAATATTTTACATTGGGTGAGTATCCATACCATATTTAAAAAGGTGTTGAATGAGTACCTTTCTTGACTTGCACACAGTTTAAGGTATAAACAATTGTACTTACAAATTCTCTCCAGTATTTCAAAGAAACATTTTTCTGCATCATGAGTGTGCTAGAACAATCCATTATAGATATGTTCCTCCTTTCAACAATTCTATTTTGTGGATGGTCTATTGGTCTCAATTTGGTTTTGACATTTAAGTGTCAACACACTTAATAACTTTTCATATAGGAGCCAAGTACACTATACACGCTGAGCTACAGTATGTGCCGAGCTCAAATTCCAATAGGTGCTAAGTGATATATAGGTGCCAAGTCATAGATGATGCTGAGCAAGTTAGAATGCTTCATGTGCAGAGTGAGCCAAAACTATGCATGTGCCGAGCAACATAGAATGTAATAGGTACCGAGAAAACCAGGATCAAACATGTGCCAAGCATCAGTAATCTAGTATGTGCCGAGTAACACAGAATCAACATATGAGTTTGTGGCTTGACAAACTCAGATGTAAACCATTTTTCTGAGCTAACATAGAAGGATTTTGAAGGATAATAAGGATAAGAATGTATCTTTTATATTTCCTATGCAATCAACATGTAGCCAATTAGAAAAATGGAGAAGGCATGCAACCAATGAGAAAAGTACAAGAAATGAGTGGGAATTCAAAATTCAATATGGATCATAGACCCATACCTAACCCTAAGTCTACAAAGTCTTAATAAGAAGGCTTAGACCCTACGATTTCATGTTGCTGAATCAAAGTTAAGGAAGTTGCTAAGCAGATAGCAAAAATTCTAGAACAGGGAAAACAATAGGAGCATCACATACTTAGTGAATTGAGCAGCAATTATATAACTAGTTGATCAAAAAAAAGCAAGGGATATGAATAGATATTAGATCAAGCAAGAATCACATTAGAATGAGTAGATCAAGTGCCTGAAATCAGCAATTGATGATTGTAAACAGTCAGGTCAAAGGTTTTTAATATTCTCTAGCAATTGTATTAGATAGTGAAAACAATATGATGATAGGTTAGCTTAGCAACTATTTTGTAGATCCTTTGAAGAGGTGACTAAATACTTTAACAGTGTGACACTTCATGCAAAGTGTTTGTAAATAATTTAACCAAGTCACTATTGACATAGTGTAAAGCCTTTAATAGGGTAGACCTTTCACAGGGCAGATCATTAGAAGTGGTCAAACAATTATTGCTGCAATAATTTTGTGGGTATCATCCCCATTCCAGTTTTACCTTCTTATTCCTAGAGGGTTTCTAGGTTACCAAATTTTGGTGTCATGTGTTTACTTTATGTTTATTTGATATGTTTACATGCATGCAGTTTACTTTTAGTTAAAAGTTGTAATGGTTAAAATGCATTGCTTCTAATTCAACCCCCGCTCCCCCTCTCAGAAGTACTCTTCCCATTTGAATATTCCAACAATTGGTATTAGAGCAAGGTTCTCACAAGGAGAAGCCTAATAGCTTAGAGAAAAGATCTAAAGATGGAAGTCTTCAAACTTGGGAAGATCATAGACAATCAAGTGATTGATGTGCACCTTGCTCTACACAAATTGGAAGAAGCTAGAGAGGAATTGAAAAAGTCATTGAAAAGAAGGAAGGATATAGCCATAGCTAAAAATGACACACACTACAAGGAGATTAACACCACACAAGTGTTTTCAAATGGAGATTCCAAGGAGTTTGATGTAGTAATAGCAGAACTAATGGAGAAGAATAGAGCTCAAGTAGAACAAATCAGAATAATCAAGCTTGAACAAGAATCACAAGCCATAATGCTTTGTGAAGTGACTAAACAAAAGAAGAGAGCCATTAAAGACAAGGTTATGATAGAAGATGACAAGAGAAATCTTACCAATAGATTCGAGGAGAAGGAAATTGAGTTTGGAAGAATCTCAAACATGTAGTTTGACACTTTAAGTCAGATGATGAATGCACATCATGAGCTAAATATGAAAGATATTGAGATCTCTACACTGAAGATACAGAATGAACAACTGCAAAATGACCTAAAAAGAGAGAAAGAGATAGCAGAAAGCTTCAAAAAACCCAATGAGGCTATCAAGTACTTTGAACAACTACTAAAATCACCAAAGGCCAGTAATGATACTTCAGGACTTGGTTACACTAGCACTAAACAAGGAGAATCATCGAAGACTACAGAAGAAAGGAGTAAAAAAGGTAAGAATACTAAAACTACTTGTCATTTCTATGGTAAAAAGGGACATACCTCTAATGTATGCAAGAGCAAGGATGGGCATCAGCATGATAAGCCTAAAAATACAAGCTTTTTTCACAAGTGCAAAAAGCAAGGACATCAAGCACATGAATGTAGAACTAAGACCATGAGGACACCAAGATTTGATGGTCACTACTACAATTGTAAGAAGTGAGGACATAGAGCATTTGAGTGCAGATCAAAGCCTATGTGGACACTTAATCAACCTATAAGGAGAAAAAACCATGCACACCATTACAACTGGGATTACAACACCAAGTATAGCTGTCACAACTGTCAGGAGTATGGACACATTCCTAAGAATTGCATAAGGACACATTTTAGAGGAAACTACAGTAGGTGGTTGAGTCAAACCACATGTTTTAGTTGCTTGAAGACTGGTCATATTAGCAGATATTGACCAACAAAGTCAAAGGCACACAAGTCAAAAGTCAAAAAAGGAAAAGAGAAAGTAGATGTAGAACAAATCAGAGGGAAAATGAACAAGACTTGGAAGAAGAAAGATGAAGCCAAAACATCAAATGGAGGGATCACTTCACCCAAGAGGTCAAGTGATCACACCTCATCCAACTAAGCATGAATAGGTGTATGGGACTGATATATAAAGTTATATCATACATCAGTCCCAAGACAAAGAAGTACTGCAAAGAAGAAATTAGCATGAGCAAAGATGCCAAGTTAAAATTTGAAGTTTTTGCAAATACTTTCGAGTTGTCCTTAGATGTTGAGTAAAGTTCTAGTGGATGTCAAGTTGCTAATAGTGACTGAGTTGATGGTTGATTCCAAGTTGAGAAATGTCAATAGAAGTTGAGCAAAGTGGAAATCTAATGGAAGCCGAGTCATGTTGAAACCTTTGAGTGCCAAGTTTATAGATGTATGCACTAAGCATTCAATGCTAGGTTTTGAAAGGTATAAGGTCAAAATTTTGATCATTTTTACGCCATTCAAACACAGAAAATATGAGAAGAGTGTAGAAGCGATCAAAGAGCAACCTTGAAGCCATTTGCATTGATTTCAATAGCGATTTAGAATAAATTTTATTGATCTAAGGTATTTGTTAAGTGCCAAGCTACATAGTGTTGAAGTTTTTTTTAACATATTGAAACCCTAGTGGCTTCTAGTTCTAAGAACCCCAAGGGAAAGTAAAGTCATGAGGTTCAACTGGTCAATAACGAAGTAAAAAAACCCAAGTTTAGACCCATTCCTGAGGTAGCCTACAGAAATGAACCTACCAACATGTTGTCCATAATTCCACCCAAGGTTGTCATGGTGTAGGATGTAAGGAAGTGTTACAACTATAAAATAGGAGCTGTAGGTGAACTCGAGATATTTCAAGCCTATGACAAGCTGTGTGATAACAAAATACTCAAGGACGAATTTTAGATAGTTGAAAAGAAGAGTTTAACAAATGCCCTAGTTTGCCCTATAGGTTTCAAAATAGAATGGATATGGATTATTCTCAGAAGAATTCACAATGGACGTCTGTGGTTGGAAATAGGACCAATTAAGATTACCAAGAAGATAGTGCATAGGGTTACATGTTTCCCAACCCTAGATCGGCCCAAAACCTTGTGTAGTGATTCCAAAGAAGTTATTGAAAGGAATACATGAGCTAAGTGGAATAAGAGGGGTATGAAAATTGATTGTGTAATAGATCCCCTTCTAGATTTTGAAGTGAGAGTGATTTCTCACAAATTTTACCAATCCAATAGATTAAATAGTGTACCATGTATATCTATTGATGTAGCTTACAAGCTTGTGAAGAAAGATCATGCATATGATCTAGCAAAACTAATGTTGCAGCAAATAAATGAGAACCTAGGAGCAATAAGGAGGTCAAAAGGTGCTCAAAGAAAGTTTTGTTTAGTTCTTATGTACATATTTTTCTATGTCATGGAAGAGTTTCCTTCTATTGGAAAGGTAAACTGGAGTTCAAACAAAACTGCAATCACACAAATCAATGAGTACATTGATTAGATGGGTGACAACTTTGAAGCCCAAATGACAAGCTATTTTGAGAATTTTAAGAAATCCATGAAGCAAAGGGTTAGAATACTAGTCTCCCTAGTGGAAAAACATATTAATGACATATGCTTTTTGGTGGACATTGACTATACCTATATCTAGGCATCAATTCCAAGGGTAAGATGGCTAAGGCCATTAGGATATGAACTTGATATAGATGAAGCCTCAACAACAATTACAACATTTCTTGTAGAAGAAATTGATAAAGAGGCACCCCATTTTGGCACATACGATGTTGTGAAATCTAAAGTTGAAACAGAATTGAAGACAACCTTTTTAATCAAGAGGAAAGATAAATTAGTGAAGAAGATAAAGAAGAAATTTGGTGCAGATATTGAGGGGGCAGTAGGTGATGAAGAAGAAGAAGAAGAAGAAGAAAATGAGAATGAAGAAGAAGAAGGGCAAGGGCAAGGCCCATGGAATTAACCCAGGGCTTAGGAAAAGATAAGGAGGAAGGTGTTGAGGAAGAAGAAGCCAATGAAGCACCTACATAAGCTGAGAAAAAGAAGAGAAAGGCTAAAACTCAATCTCCAGCCTAGCCTAAAGAAAAGAAGGCAACAAGAACAACACAAGCCAAACGAAAAGCACCAATAACAAGGGTTACCACAAGGTCCTCTACTCAAAAGGCCAAGGAGCAAGTAAAAGAGAAGAAAAAGGCCACTAAATAGACTAATAAAGTGCCAAAGAAAAGAAGAAAGTATGTGGCACATCCAAACACTGATGATGAGGAGAGAACATAGTCAGAGGATATCAAACAATTCAAAGTGGTAAGCCATCCTCCCAAATTTTCTATAGACAAAATTTGTGAAAATATTAAGAATGTAGATTTGAATGATTTGAAAAACCTTGATATCAAAAAGTTAAGTAGAGAAGAACAAAACAAAATAGAGGAATCAATGTATGCCATGATGGTAGAATTCAAAAATACACCTCTAGAGCTAGACAATACCATGCCTAGGGAATTATATGAGATAATTGAAAACAAATGGTATTATTGTCTGAAAATGGAAAAGGAGATTAGAGAATCTACCTTAGCACAAGTGATGCGTAACCTAACAAGAGGTCAAATAAAAAAGGCTAATAAGAAACATGGTGGAAAATTTGCACCTAAATACAAAGCCTTTAACATCCTACAAAATAATATTGATGATGTTGTGAATAAGTCCATACAATTGTGGAAGACAATATACAAGTTAACTAATGACAAGGATGAAGAAGCAAATAAGGCAGAGGCTAGTGCCAAGGAGAAGATAAAGGAAAAGAAAGTGGAAGAAAAGCTAGAAGAAGAGAAGAAGGAGGAAGCAACAACAAAAGGAGATGAAGAAAAGAAAGGAGAAGGAGAGAAAAGAGAAGAAGAAAAAGGAGAGGAGGAAACACAAAAGGGAGATGACATGGCAACAACTGAGTAGTAGCAGCAAGAGGAATAGAGTGTGTAAGACACACAAATGCCACCCCCTAGCCCTCCTCATGTAACCATCACACTTGCAGACACAATAACTATCAAGTATGTTCCTGACAAATCTGCTCAGAACATCAATCCCCTAACTACGAAGGATCTATCCAAGATCCTTCACCAATCCACTCTATAGGCACAATTATGCACAAATCCTATATTGATGAGTGTAGATGAGTTGCAGAAGGTATTAGTAGAACCAAAAAGAGACAAGGTGAAACCACAAGAACAACCTTTCATCTATACCACAAGAACCATCTCCAACAATTGCAATAGCAGCTGGTGATACCATTCAGAAGTCGAGTGCAAAAAAAGGGAAGTCTGATGAGAAGAAGGATTCATCAAAGGAAGAGGAGCAGACCACTATTTAGACATTGGTAGAACTACCAAAAATAAGCACTCCTACAAAAACTCTTCAGAAGTTGAGCACTAAATCCATACCTTTACAAATATCAACACCAGGCTCGAGCTCAACCAAGGTTACTAGGGTACTTCACTATGGAGACCTTGAGATGTTAGATAAAGAGATAGTCATACCTTCTTGTGACTCTAAGACTATCACCATGGAGAAAATCACAAAGACACAAGATGCATTAAATAGAAGGAAAAGACAAGAAATAATTAGAAAGGAGTATAAGCATAAGCAAGCACTACATGAGATAAATGACATTTTTATGGATGCCTTCAGCTTGCAATCACCAGATGAGTCAAAGCCTATACTGGAATAATTATAAGATATAGTTGACTAGGTGACTAGTGAAGACCAGGACACAAATGTCAAACTTATGGAGTGGTTTGAGAGGAAGTTTCAAGGAAAGGTAAATGAGAAAATATCAAGTGGTATAGAACTTGCACAAGTTGAATTAGCCAAGCAAATTGAAAATGTTAAAAATGTACTTGAGAACATTTTCTCAATGTACAAAAAGCTGTGTGATTTTTCCAACTTCACACAAGAGACAAGCCAAAGGATAATAAGCTTGGAAAGAAATCTGAAGATTTCTAGCATGCAATTGTCAAGAGATCCAACTCAAATTGAGAAGCATTTTTCCCAATTGCTTCACAATCAAAGAGAATTAGCTACACTAACAAGTGAAGAGGCCTGGAACCGCGCAAATAGGAACCAAAAAATTGTGATCCCTGGAAGGCTCGTGAGGATGTATGGGAAATTCTACAGAAAGGAAATGTGACTTGTTATCTGGAGCGACTCAAAGGTTTTAAGCCACACATCACTATGGCTTTCTTTAAGAACCAATCCAACGACAAAGTCACTCTCCATGGTGTTATTGTGAAACTTGCAAAGGATTTTATTGTAGAGATCACGGGGCTCCCCACGGTGGGCATAAAATTCACCAAGCAAACCAGTATTTCAAATGCAGCCTACAAAAAGTTTCTGAAAATAGAAGGTGAGGAGAAGCAACTGGAAAAGAGTGGTGATTTCTTCGATGTGCATCAGATAAAGGAGATCTGGAGGGATGTTCTTTGCTGTATCCATGAGTATTTCATACTTGATGGAAGAAGTAAAAGAATTCATAAATGCGACTTTGTTTTTTTAAATCACTTTAGACACAAAGATAGAATATCTTTCCCCTTCTATTTGCGGTTTTCTTTACTTCATTGTTTAGAAGCCCATAAGAAGAAGGAGTCCAGACCCATTTTACATGAAGGGATGATTCTTCTTATTGAGGGGTATTGTAAAAATAAACACATTGCCTCTACTCCCTCTAAGGACAAGAAGAAGGACTCCATTAAGAGTAAGAAGGGTGACTTTGTTAAAGGTAAAGATAAAGCCCTGAATTTGAAACCCTCAGCTTCTCAAAAACATGAGGATGAGGAGTCTGAGACTGAGAATTTGGAAAGCTGTGAGAATATTAAACCTGAGGATGAGGATGATACTGATGCCGAGGATTTAAGCTCTAATTTGGATGGGTACCCAGAGACTGAAGGTAATAATGAAAAAGGGAAAGAGGAAGCCGATAGTGAAGATAATTCTGAACAGAGTAAATCTGTTAATGAGGGTAAACAGGCAATATCTAGTGGGGGTGATAAAGCGGAAGATAAAACTATCAGGAACCCTGTTGAGAAGAGTAAGGAGGACCATAGGGCTAAGACTGCTTCTCCTATCAAGGGGATAGAGGAAGAAAAAAGGAAGGACTCTGCTCACTTTGAGGACTCTGCTGGGGCTCGAAAGGAGGATCAAACACAAATGGAGGATAAAAATGACAATGTCTGCTCCCCCACACATGAGACTACTGAAGATGATAGCGATTCAACCCAGAGGGATACCATGCTCACCTTCCTGCATTCTAAAAAGGTTAAAGTCGACACTATGCTCAAAGTAGATTCCTGGATCTATAATGAAATGATGGGTTTGAAGAAAAAGGTGGAAATTCTACAACAAAATTAGGACACTATCTATGCCAAACTTAGCCAACTGGAAGGGAAGATGGGAGACATCCCTAACAAACTTAACAACTATGAGCAGAACATCAAAATGTTAATCAAGGAGAGTGGCACTAAGATGGAGTAGGTCACCTTGAGTATATGTGTGGCCACTGCAAACCTGGGCAAAAGGGCTAATGAAGAAATCACTTCAGCTGAGGGTTTGAGCAAAAGAACAAGGCAGAGCTCGAGGAAGATTGCAATGAAAGTCGCTGCTGCTTCGGCTACTGATACCATTCAAGAGACTACAACAATTGGTAAGGAAGCTGCTAAAATGATCTTAGAGCTACAATAGTGGCTTTGGGTTGGGTTCTCTGGTTTTGCTCCTGTCTGGTGCTAGTTTTTGGTTGGGGTCTCTGGTCCTGGTTTTTGGTTTTTCTCGTTTAGAATGTTAGTGGTTCTAGGTCCCTATAAAACCTAGTTTAGTTTGTTTTTGGACTTTTCTAGTGGTTTTAGGTCCCTATAAAACCTGATTTTGAAACTGTTCTATAGTTTGTTGCAAGTTTCTTTTTCCTGTTGGGCTGTAATGCTTTATCTTTCTACTTTTTGTTAAAGGGTTTCAGGGTCCCTTCAAAATATTTTTTTACCATAATCTAAAACAAGTGAAGAGGCCAATATAAAGGCCAAATTGATGTAGATTCAGTCCTCCATTACCCCACATCTGGAGGTCCTCCACAAAGAGCAAGTCTATACTAAAACTATCTTAAAGAAAGATCCTAATCTTTCTACATTAGATGGACTTGTACATCTTGTTGCAGGGACTTCCATCCAACATAAGTCACTTGAAATTGCTTTGGAGAATTGGGATGCAGCTCTAAAAATGATAATGGAGGTAAACAATACTTTTTAAGCTAAATATGGTATTACTCCTTAGAACCCTTTGACATTAGTGTCAAAAAGGGGGAGAAATAATATTTTGGGGGAGGTATGAATAGATATGACTAAGGGGGAGAATACTAAGTATTCCAATAATTACATTCTTTTGATGAATAAAAAGGAAAAGATTGCAGAATGAGCCAAAAAGAGGGAGATAAGTCATAATGTGTAAATAATATGGGGGAGAAATAATGTTCTGCAAGTGAAGACAGAGCAGACAAAGTAGATAGAACAAATAGAATAGCTCAGTAAGTAGGTACATGAAATAGAAATAGGGCAAAGACAAAGAATATCAAGCAAATTCAGCACAAAAATTTTGGTTACAAGAATAGACAAGGTACACTCAACTCAGGGGGAGTTATTAAGTATTTTGAACAAATTTTTGAAATTTTATACATATGCAGAGTAGACTAGATAGGGTACTCATAAGGCCAGAACAATAATGTTTACTTAAGTGTTTTTGACACTCATGTCAAAGGGGGAGATTGTTGGTCTCAGTTTGGTTTTGACATTTAAGTGTCAACACACTTAACCACTTTTCATATAGGAGCCGAGCACACTATACATGCTGAGCTACAATATGTGCTGAGCTAGAATTCCAATAGGTGTCGAGTGATATATAGGTGTCGAGTCACAGTTGATGCCGAGCAAGTCAGAATGCTTCATGTGTCGAGTGAGCCAAAACTATGCATGTGACAAGAAAGACAAAATGCAATAGGTACTAAGAAAACCAGGATCAAACATGTGCTGAGCATCAGTAATCCAATATGTACCGAGTAACACATAATCAACATATGAGTTTGTGGCTTCACAAACTCAGATGTAAATGATTTTTTTGAGCCAACATAGAAGGATTTTGAAGGATAATAAGGATAAGAATGAATCTTTTATATTTCCCATGCAATCAACATGTAGCCAATCAGAAAAATGGAGAAGGCATGCAACCAGTGAGAAAAGTGCAAGAAATGAGCGAGAATTCAAGATTTAATATGGATCATAGATCCATACCTAATCCTAAGTCTATGAAGTCTTTATAAGAAGGTTTAGACCCCATGATTTCATGTTGTTGAATAAAACCTAAGGAGGTTGCTAAGCAAATAGCAAAAATTGTAGAATAAGGTAAACAATAGGGGCATCACAGACTTAGTGAATTGAGCAACAATTATATATCCATTTGATCAGAACAAAGAAAGGGATATGAACATATATCAGATCAAGCAAGGATCACATCAAAATGAGTAGATTAAGTGCCTGAAATCAGCAATTGAAGATTGTAAGCAATCAGGTCAAAGGTTTTTAATACTCTCTAGCAATTGTATTAGATAGTGAAAACCCTATGATGATAGGTTAGCTTAATAGCTATTTTGTAGATCCTTTGAAGAGGTGACTAAATCCTTTAATAGGGTGACACTTCATGTAAATTGTTTGTAAATCCTTTAATTAGGTCACTATTGACACAATGTAAAGCCTTTAATAGGGTAGATCATTAGAAGTGGTCAAACAATTATTGTTGTAGTGATTTTTGCGTATATCATTCCCACCACAGTTTTACCTTCTTATTCATGGAGGGTTTTTGGGTTACCAAACTTTGGTGTTATGTGTTTAGTTTATGTTTATTTGATATGTTTACATGCATGCAGTTTACTTTCAGTTAAAAGTTGTAATGGCTAAAATGCATTACTTTTGATTCACGCACTCCCCCCCCCCCCCCCTCAAAAGTACTCTTCCCATTTGAATATTCCAATAGGGTCCTAGGGGCAGATGTCTATTTTTTGATTCCTCTATCATTACAAAACATCTCAAACTCATTTGATGTAAATTCTTCTCCTCTATCAGATCTCAAACATTTCATACTTTTACCTATTTCCTTCTTAACTCTTGCTACGTACCACTTAAACATTTGGAAAGCATCAATTTTTTGTTTCAAAAACATAACTATCATCATTCTAGAATAATCATCAACAAATAACATAATGTACTTATCTCCTTTGAAACTTTTCACATCCATTGGTCCACACAAGTATGAACAATCTCTAATATTCCTTTTGAGGTATGAGTCTTACTCTTAAAACTAGACTTTGTCATTTTTCCTAACTGACATTATTTGCAAATTATATTGTCAAGTTTCTTCAACTCAGGCAAACCTCTAACTCTTCTCATGTTACTAATACTAAACAAGTTATCGAAATTAACATGACATAACCTCTTGTGTGATAGCCACAAATCGTTAAATTCTACAATTAAACAAGTAGCATCCTCGATATTAAGGTAAAATATATTACCTCTATTTTGATCACCTTTTCTAATTAGTTTCCCATCAGTATCATATATCTTATCAATCTTGTTCCCAAATTCAACCTTACAACTTCAACTATTCAGTTGTGACACACTCAACAAATTATAGTTAAGTACTTCAATATAATAAACATTGTCATATAAAATCTTTTCTGTGAGTTTGATAGAACCTTTTCCTTTTATCATACAAGATGTATCATTATCAAATCTTACAATATTTCCATCATAATAATTCCAGACAATGAACTTACTTTTATCTCTAGTCATGTGATGTGAACACCCACTGTCAATGATCCATCTATAATTTTGTTCACACAAGACACTAGTGCAGTTGCCTCATCCTCATTATAATCATCCTTCATTGCAACATACACCACTTCATCATCATGATCATTAGATCAATCTTTAGTTTCCTCTTCAACAATGTAGCAAGACTTCTTGCCTTTGTCTTTGTAATATTGTTGTCTTCATCTCTTCTACTTTTGTACTTGTCTCCACCTCTGTAATTTTTCTTCTCCAGACATCTAGTAGCAATATGACCAACTTCATTGCAATTGAAACACATGATAGGTAACTTACCTTTGAATTTTCCTTTTCCTCTATGAAATCTCCTTGCTAGTAGTGCTTCAAGTTGTTCTACATCTTCCTCATCTATATCATTATCACTGGAAACTTATTTTACCTTTTTCTTCTTCTTCTCATTAGGTTCCTTCAATGCCAGCTTGACTTTGAAAGTAGATTCACCATTGTCAAATTTGAAGTTATGAAAATTAGATAGCTCAAAAGTAGTGAGCCTACCTACCAAACCTTCAAGAGTTAGATTAGAACTCGGTACACATCTTAGTTCTTGTATTGCATAAACTCTAATAGCATAAATGGTAGCAGTGTTCTCAAATCTTTTCTTAGTATAATCTCATCATCTATCATACTAGTAGGTCCCCTTATAGCATTAACAACATTATTTATCATAGAGAAATATTGAACAACATTCTTGTAGACACCTAAAAATCTTTTAGAAAATAAAGTATTTTTATTTTCTGAAAAAATTCCCTGATGACATCATCATTTATTGATTAATTAATTTATTTTTATGCCATTAAATCCCTTTATCTTAATTAAAAATATTTAATTAAAGAATCCCTCCCAAAAATGTTTAAATCTTATTTAAATATTATTTCCTTATTTATTAATTATTTAATTAATAAATTGACCAAAAATCCCAAAATAAATAATTAATTTATTTTTTGCCCAAAACTTGGCCAATTTCCTTAAGACCACTACCTTGTTCTAGAATCTTCTAATCCTTCTTTAATTTCGATTAAAGGCTAATCCCATCATTTCCTAACCCTAATCCCAACTCAAAATATTTAATAAATATCTCCTAAACCCAAACCCTTGAAATAAATAAAACTTTATTTATTTCCTAAAAACCTTATTTATCCTCATCCTAGGAAGTCCTAGACTCTTCTAGAAGATGTCAATCCTTATCTTTGATTCTAATCCTAATCCCCCCTCTAACCTTGTCACATTCCCTAAACAGGGTTAGCCAACTCCTTAGCTAATCCTAATCCCTCTTCTAATCATGTGCACAACTTAAGCAAGGGTTAAGATTTGCTAACCCAAGCCAAAGTCAACAATCTCATCCTCCTCCCAACCATCTCTATTTATCACCCAACCATTTCTACTTGACCCAACCGTCTCTATTTATGGCTCAACCATCCCTCTTTACAGATCAACCTCCCTCATTACTCCTTTGACCAAACCCTTATCCTATCCTCTCACATCCAATCATCCTATGACATGTGTCACTTCCCTATTGGATCCAAACAAGCACAATCCATGTGCTCCCCTTTGAGTGCATCTTGACCCTCGCTCACCATCTTTCCATCTTTGCATCCTAACCGTCCATCCCTCTACCCCTTGGCCTATAAATAGAAGCCTCTTCCTTCACTAAGATCATCCACTTTTGAAGCAAACTTATAATGCTATTTTGAGATCCTAAAAACTACCAAAATACTATTATAATGCTGAAACCCCTCCATACCTTCATTGTCGAATCATTCATCCACACCCATATTTGATTATCACTCATCCACTTGGAGCTTGAGCACATCATGAGCATACATTTGCTATCCATCAGGGACATAGCTTCATCATCATGAGAAGCACTTGAGGAGTTTACCATCTTTGGTCTACTTTCCTCAATTTCTTCTTCTTTGGTCCTATCTTAAGTGTTTACTTGTTTTTAGTATTGAGAATGCTTTTTGTAGATTAGTGTTCATTTTACTCTACTAAAATAGGTGATAGTGTAGATTAGTCCTCGCTCACCCCGAACTCATAGATTGGGACCAACCAAGTGTCATTCATGTTGACAAGTTCTCTACTAAGCACACACTCCTTAAATTCATGGGGTCAAAAATGCCACATAAACGACTGCCACCACCATCAACATATGTCTACAAGCTGGATCCCATAGGTGACTTCGAGGAGGAGGAAATCTCTAATCGCAAAACAGAAATAAAAAAAGAAACAAAAAAGCAAAAAATCAAAAGAAAAATGTCCTCTGGTGAAAACTCCTCTGGAGCATCATTGGATAACTTAAAAAATGAAATAAATATAAAGGATGTATCTGATGATGAAGACCTCTTTGAGGCACCTGAAGATGGAGATTTCATCCTTCCCTCACAAGAGCGTAGGCATCCTATCTCTTCAGTATTGAGAGAGGAAACTCAGCTAGTAAATATTAGTTTGATAGAGATCCCACATATCACATACATCGCAACCTCTCTACCACCTAAACAAGCAGATCTTCTTATTGAGGTTCTCCACAAAAATGTGGGCCACTTTGCATGGTCATATCAGGACATGCCGGGGTTGGACCCCAAACTAGTTGTACACCATCTAGTAGTGGATATAGGGGCCAGGCCCGTTAAGTAGAAACTCTGTAAGATGTACCCCAAAGTTGCTTTATTGGTTAAAGCAGAATTAGAAAAATTGTTGGAAGCCAAAATCATTCGCCCAATAGATTATTTTGAATGGATTTCTAACATGATACCTATTACCAAGCCTTCTGGTGATATCAGAATCTGCACTAGTTTTAGGGATCTTAATAAAGCTTGTCCGAAGGATGACTTTCCATTACCAAATATTGACATGATTGTAGATCTCACCGCAGGTCATGAACTCTTGTCACTAATGGATGGTTTCTTTGGATATAATCAAATTCATATAGCAGAGGAAGATCAACATAAGACAACGTTTACTATGCCTTGGGGCACATTCTGCAACAATATGATGCCATTTGGGCTAAAGAATGCCGAGGCAACTTATTAGCACGCCATGAAGGTCATCTTCCATGACCTAATCCATAAGATTCTTGAGGATTACGTGGATGATATCTTAGTAAAGTCTCTCAATGCTCTTGATCACTTATTTCACCTTGAAGAAGTGTTTAATTGATTGGCAAAATATCGTCTCATGTTGAATCCAAAGAAATGTGTCTTCGGTGTCACCTCAGGCAAGCTCCTAGGCTTCATTGTGTCACAGCGTGGTATTGAGGTTGACCCTAAGAAGGTCAAAGACATCATGGATATGGCTCCTCCTAAGACACTCAAGCACCTTTTTTCTTTGCAAGGAAAACTCCAATCAGTCTGATGGTTCATTTCTCAACTTGCTAATAAATGTCAACCTTTTACTCACTTGCTTAAGAAATATCAAAATTTCAAATGGGACTTAGCTTGCCAATGCAATTTTTAGCTCATCAAGAAATACTTAGCTAATCCACCTATTTTGGTTCCTCCAGTTGTAGGGCGCCCACTCATATTGTACATCACAGCTACTCCCACAGCATTAGGTTCTCTTCTAGCACAACTTGACGATGCAGGAAAGTAAAGAGCTATTTATTACATTAGCCGAACATTAGTGGGCTATGAGATCAACTACACACCAATGGAGAAGGCATGCTTAGCAGTGGTGTTTTCCACCTAGAAGCTACTTCATTACATGTTGAGTCATACTGTGCAACTGATATCAAAGATTGATCCATTGAAATATATGCTCTCTTGCACAATACTCACCAGACGCCTAGCAAAATGGGTTATGCTTCTAAGTGAGTTTGGCATTCAATATGTTGATAGAAAGGCCATCAAAGGCTAGGCTATTGTAGATCACTTGGCTGATGCACCCTTAGTTGTAGATCACCCACTCATCATGGAATTTCCAGATGAATACCTCTATTTGATAGAAGAACAATCACTTTGGAAGCTATATTTTGATGGCTCCTATACATCTCATGGCTCCGGCATGGGCATACTCTTGGTTACACATCAAGGCAATTATATTCCTAAATCTTTCAAGCTATAATTTTGGTGTACCAATAACATTGCAGAGTATGAGGCCCTTGTTGCAGGACTCAAAATTGCCATTGAATGGAATATCACAGAGCTTCAGGTCTATGGTGATTCTCAGCTTATCATTAAAAAAGCATTGAATGAATATTAGACCAAGGATGACAAGCTACTACCTTACAAAGATTTGGTTGATCAATTAAAGGAGCATTTTACTCAGATCCAATTCATATAGGTACCTAGACTCCAAAATAAGGCAACTGATGCTATGGCTACTATTGGTTCTCTCTTGGAAATGCCGCGTGAAGCTACACAATATGAATTCTTGGTTGAGCAGCTGCACGAACCTGCATATGAGAATGATGAATCAACACGGGTTTGTATCTTGGTTGGTCCCCAATCCCCATGATTCTACAAAATTCATGCTTACCTACTAAATGGTATCATATCTCCTCACCTCACATGAATCCAATGCCAAAACCTTATACACAGAGCTTCTTGGTACACTATCATCGCCCAAACCCTATATCATCATGGTTATCATGATACTCTCTTTCAATATTTAGATCAAAATGAGGCTGCGATGGCTCTCAAAGAGGTACACACTGGACTTTGTGGTGCTCACATGAGCGGGATGGTGCTAGCAAAGCAGATCCTTTGGGTTGGATACTATTGGCCTACTCTAGAACATGATGCATGTGAATTTGTGAAACGATGTTTACCTTGTCAACAACATGCTAATTTAATCTAGGCTCCAGAACAGGACTTGCAACCCATTGCACCACCATGGCCTTTTTCCTGCTAGGGGTTTGATCTCGTTGGTCTTATTGCACCACTTTCTTTAGAAGGGCACAAGTGGATAATCACCACCATTGACTACTTCACTAAGTGGGTTGAAGCAGTTCCCCTTGTTATTGCTACGAGAATTCAAGTGTCCAAGTTTATCCTATATCATATCATATGTCGCTTCGACATCCCAGCTACCATTTTCACTAACCATGGAGGTAATTTTGAAAACTTAAATATGGAGGAATTATGCACTTCCCTTCATATCCATCACCATTTTTCTAGCCCATACTCCCCATAAGGTAACAGTCAAGCAAAGGCAACTAATAAAACTCTACTCAAAATCCTCAAGAAAGTTGTCAGTGACTCTGACTGTGATTGACATTTGCAAATTAATCCTATCCTATGGGCATACCGCGCTTCATTCCACATAGCTTCTGGCACAACTCCATACTCCTTGGTCTATGGTGCTGAAGTAGTCCTACCTATTAAGGTTGAACTCCCATCGCTCCACATTTCTCTACGAAGACAGATATCTGATGAAGAATATAGAGTGGCTCGACTTACTCAACTTGATCTACTTGATGAAAAAAAGCAACATGCCTATGACCACCTCATGGTCTACCGGAATTGCCTCAATCATAATTTCAATAGGAAAGTCCATCCATGCAGTTTTCAGGAAGGTGACATGGTCCTCAAAGAGAACATGAAAGTTCAAGTTGACAGAGAAAAGAAAGGCAAGTTCGAGCCCACATGGCTTGGTCCTTATGTAGTCACAACATCTTTTGGCTTAGGAGCCTATCAGCTATCTACTCTTGAAAGTGAAGTCCTACATGACCCTACCAACATTATTCATCTCAAGAAATTCTACGCCTGAGGGAAAAATTTGCAAATCAAAAATAGGCAAAGAAACATAAAGCGTCCAATAGTGAAAACTTCACAATTCAAGTGCTTTGGATAGGTTCCTGGTGAAAACCTAGCAAATAGGTGCTAGGTGTATTACAACCTTTCCATTATCTATCAATGATCTCCATATCCCGTATCACCCCTTTACATCTCATCGCCCATCTCCCCATTTTCCAAGATATTCCAAAAGTTCCCCCTTGCACTCCAACAACTCACAACACCAGCTTGGAAAACCTACCTAGATCACATATTCTACCATGGTTAGTATATTTATTTCATCCTTGTATCTTACCACATGTATCATATCAAGTGTATTTTATCCTTAAAGCCATGCCTTTATATCATATACCTATACCAAGCAACAATATTCTATGTACCACATCCTTGTCATGCAACCAATAATTCTGTGTATCATACCCATGTAACAGTAACCATATTGCATCAATGCTGTTTCCTCGTCCTGCGCTTTTTCCTATCATATGCACATCCGCTACTATATTCTATCCTACATTCTTGAGTCATCCACCCATTTCCTATTCATGCTTGTATATTTTTGAGCCTTAAAACAAACTCCTGCATCACTATTTCACTCACATCCTAGTTCCAATTCAAAAATTGCCAAGAAAATTATCAAAAACATTCATAAATCATCCAAAAAAAAAAAAAAAGGAGCTTCCTCCTCTCATAATCCTTTCACACACACCTTACTTTCCACAATAAAGACCTTGACATGAGACAAAAACCTTTCACAAACCCTACACAATGAGAAACCAATAGAATTGCAACCCTTTCGCATAGACCTCTCGAAGAGAATCTTTTGGAATTGTAACTATTTGCAAGGCCCATGCCAGTTGCCTCACACCATAAAAGGAGAACCAACCTCATCACTCCTCTACCGACCATCAATACATTTAGAAAATGAAGCCAAAGTCGCTTTTCAATGTCCTCCATTGGATTGCCAGAGGATTATGCACAAACCACCCCAAAAATCAAACCCACAAGGATGGAGGGAAAGACAGTGCTGATAGTCGACATAGCTACCCAAAAATCACCCAAAAATACCAAAAAAATTCAAAAATCATCCAAAAATACCAAAAAAAAATTCAAAAATAACCCAAAAATACCAAAAAAAATATTCAAAAATCACCCAAAAATACCACAAAAAAATTCAAAAAATCACCCAAAAATACCAAAAAAATTCAAAAATTGCCCAAACAATATCAAAAAAATAAAATAAAATTCCAAAACATTCAAAAGGGGGTCATAAATACCAAATATGGCCATAAAAGCTTGAAACATTAAAACAACACCCCAAAATTCCTCTCAAATTCTGATATTAAGAAATTGATATTAAGAAGAAGTGTGGTAATGTCCTAAAACATAATTCCAAGCTTAGGAAAATCCAACACAACTCGGATAGCGAAAGAGATGCCGCAAAGCCGATTGTCACCTTCCTTCCATGCAACCATTATTAATGTGAATCAAGAAGGATTTTTAGTTTTATTTAAGTTGCAGTGGCCACAATTTGTCTACCCACCTTCAACAAATATATCATACTATCTTGTAAGCCCATGTGTCCTTTTTTGGACCCCTCTAGCACCTTTTTAGGCCTCAAAGCTTTTTTTCAAGGCCCAAGTGTCCTTTTTGGACCCCTTAAGCGCCTTTTTAGGCCTTAAATATTTTTTCACGACCCAAGTGTCCTTTTTGGACCACTTTAGCACCTTTTTAGGCCTAAAAGCTTTTTTTTCAAGGCCCACGTGTCCTTTTTGGACCACTCTAGCACTTTTTTAGGCCTAAAAGCTTTTTTTTCAAGGCCCAAGTGTCCTTTTTGGACCCCTCTAGCGCCTTTTTAGGCCTTAAATACTTTTTCAGGGCCCAAGTGTCCTTTTCGAACCCCCCAAGCACCTTTTTCAGGCCCTCGAACTGTCTTTTTAGGCTCAAAGCACCTTTTTCAAGGCCCCTGAAATGCCTTTATAGGCCCAAGCGCCTTTTTCAGGCCCCCAAAATGCCTTTTTAGGCTCAAAGCACCTTTTTCAAGGCCCCCAAAATGCCTTTATAGGCCCAAGCACCTTTTTTAGGCCCCCAATTTGCCTTTTTAGGTTCAAAGCACCTTTTTCAAGGCCTTATTTTGACCTTTTCAAGCCACAAAAATGACTTTATAGGCCCAAGTGTGTTTTCAAGGCCCCCAAAATGCCTTTATAGGCCCAAGCACCTTTTTCAGGCCCCCAAAATGCCTTTTTAGGCTCAAAGCGCCTTTTTCAAGGCCCTATTTTGACCTTTTCAAGCCCCATAAATGCCTTTATAGGCCCAAGCACCTTTTTCAGGCCCTTGAACTATCTTTTTAGGCTCAAATGCCTTTTTTAGGCCCCTGAGACATTTTTTTTGGCCCACATGCCTTTTTCAAGGCCCTCTTTTGGCCTTTTCAAGACCTTGTTTGAACTCTTTTGGCCATCACAAGCCTTGTGTAGGTCCCAATGCCTTCCACACCTCATAAACATCTGTCTCATCACACACCTAGAGAAACATCCCCGCATTTTGTCTTATTATTGTTTGTCATACTTGCTAAATCTATACAGACATTCTCGCCTACGAGTCATATTTTGTTTAAATAAGAATTAAACAAAAGGGTGACCCAGTGTTGTCTGCATTTCAGTCATTTCAAGCATTGCAATTAGATGCTACAGTACAAGAAGCTCATGATGTAGTGGTGGTGATGGCAAAAACATTGGCAGTGGAAAAAGAAAGGGCTGACTAGGTGGAGAAAGATGCAAATTTCTTTCAAGGCCTGATTGAAAGAGTGTGAGAGGATGGTGCACGAATGGGAGCTGAGTGCCTAGGAATGATGTTAATGATGGAGCAAACAAGAGTGGAGACTGTGGAGGTGACTTTGGCAGCTGAGAGAGTGGCGATGGAGAGATGTGAAAATGAATTAGTGCTCTTGCGGTCGCAAGTAGGAGCGTTTAGGGAGTCAACAATGCAAACCAATAGTTAAGCAGGGAGGTCACAAGAGCAACTGAATGCAAGTAATGCATGCATTACGTGGTACCAGAATCAGTTGAATACAGTGAAACATGAGAGGGAGTCAATGAAAATGCTAGCGAATAGATATGAAAGAGAACACAATATTGCATAGAGGACAACAACTATTCCAGGAGTAGAAAGACTATGGGTAGAAATGAAAGATGTCATGGAGTAATTAGTGAGGGTTGCGTAAGAGGCGACATACTACATGGGATTATATCACCAAGCAGTCCCTTTGGAACAAAGGAGAGGAGTTGTATACTCTGAGAAACATTTTATGGAGTAGATAAACACCCTCTTGAGGTGTGGTAACATATTGATCCCCATGGATACTCTTTGGGCAGGTGTGAGGATGACTCCAGGGGCATCATCATCGGGGACTAGGTCTAAAGGAATGCCATTGTTTGGACACCCTATCTTGCCACCTCCCCCAAGGAGGCTAGAATAAAAATATTGCCAAACATTAGTAGTTAAATGGATTGTTGTTGTTGCTGTCATAGGAGAATAGAAAGTTTGTGCTTATTGTTGTGGCAATCAAAGGGACAACAGATGTTGTTCATAATGTAATGTCATGTTTTTTTTTGGGATTTTTATGGAAGACATATGGATGTTTTTGTGTTTTTGTGTCATACTTGCTAAATCTACACAAACATTCTCGCCTATGAGTCATGATTACCCTTACTCTATAGATTGTATTGTTCCCACTTTTACAAGAGTCAAACTATTTCATTATTTATCACAAAAACACAAAAACATTCAAATATATATCAAACATCCCAAAAACATTTAAATATTTGACAAAAAACACAAAAACATCCATATATCTTCCATAAAAATCCCAAAAACAAAACATGACATTACATTATGAACAACATCTATTGTCCTTTTGATTGCCACAACAATAAGCACAAACTTTCTATTCTCCTATGATAGCAACAACAACAATCCATTTAACTACTAATGTTTGGCAGATTTTTTATTCTAGCCTCCTTGGGGGAGGTGGCAAGACAGGGTGTCCAAACAATGGCATTCCTTCAGATCCAGTCCCCGATGATGATGCCCCTGGAGTCATCCTCACACTTGCCCAAAGTGTATCCATGGGGATTGGGATGTTAACACGCCTCAAGAGGGTGTTTATCTGCTCCATAAAATGTTTCTCAGAGTATATAACTCTTCTCCTTTTCTCCAAAGGAACCACTTGGTGATATAATCCCATGTAGTATGCCGCCTCTCGCACAACCCTCACTAATTACTCCATGACATCTTTCATTTCTGCCTGTAGTTTTTTTGCTCCTGGAATAATTGTTGTCCTTTGCACAATATCGCGGTGAAATGGCCAAAATGCAGACAACACTGGGTCCCAAAAATGTTTAAATCTTATTTAAATATTATTTTCTTATTTATTAATTATTTAATTAATATATTGAGCAAAAATCCCAAAATAAATAATTTATTTATTTTTTGCCCAAAACTTGGTCAATTTTCTTAAGACCACTAACCTCTTCTAGAATCTTCCAATCCTTCTTTAATTTTGATTAAAGGCTAATCCCATCATTTCTTAACCCTAATCCCAACTCAAAATATTTAATAAATATCTCCTCAACCCAAACCCTTGAAATAAATAAAACTTTATTTATTTCCTAAAAACCTTATTTATCCTCATCCTAGGAAGTCCTAGACTCTTCTAGAAGATGTCAATCCTTATCTTTGATTCTAATCCTAATCCCCCCTCTAACCTTGTCACATTCCCTAAACAAGGTTAGCCAACTCCTAAGCTAATCCTAGTCCCTCTTCTAATCATGTGCACAACTTAAGCAAGGGTTAAGACTTGCTAACCCAAGCCAAAGTCAACAATCTCATCTTCCTCCCAACCATCTCTATTTATGACCCAACCATCTCTATTTGACCCAACCATCTCTATTTATGGCTCAACCATCCCTCTTTATGGCTCAACCTCCCTCATTACTCCTTTCACCAACCCTTATCCTATCCTCTCACATCCAATCATCGTGTGACGTATCACTTCCCTATTGGCCCCAAACAAGCACAATCCATGTGCTCCCCTTTGAGTGCATCTTGACCCTCCCTCACCATCTTGTCATCCTTGCATCCTGACCATCCATCCCTCTACCCCTTGGCCTATAAATAGAAGCCTCTTCCTTCACTAAGATCATCCACTTTTGAAGCAAACTTATAATGCTATTTTGAGAGCCTAAAAGCTACCAAAATACTATTATAATGCTGAACCCCTCCATACCTTCATTGTTGAATCATTCATCCACACCCATATTTGATTATCACTCATCTACTTGGAGCTTGAGAACATGATGAGCATACATCTGCTATCCATCAGGGAGATAGCTTCATCATCATGAGAATCACTTGAGGAGTTTACCATCTCTGGTCTACTTTCCTCAATTTTGTCTTCTTTGGTCCTATCTTAAGTGTTTACTTGTTTTTAGTATTGAGAATGCTTTATATAGATTAGTGTTCATTTTACTCTACTAAAATAGGTGATACAATTCTCACCTTCTTGCATTCTCATATCATCAAACTTACCTCTAAGACTTTTAGATTTGGCTCTCCTCTATACTTGGTGTGAATAGCATCCCACATTTTCTTTGCACTGTCACAACCATTGATATCATCGAACTTGACATAGCTTAGGGTAGAGGAAATCTCCAATATTTTCTGGTGTTGTTCTTTCTTCTTTTTCAGATCTCCAACATTTAGGGATCCAATATTATCCTCATGCTCAGTAGAAATGGTAGATTGTGCATGATCTCCAAGACCTCCTAGGTGTAGCTTCATCAGACTTTTCCATCCAGGGAAGTTCTCTCTATTAATCTTGGGTATCTCTCTGTTTGACATCTTGATCTTTTTCTTATAGTACCTTCAAACTAGTCCTCTTAAGAAGATGGCTCTGATTCCAATTGTTGGATTGATCTTTAGAATAACTGAGAGTGGGGGGCAGGGATGCATTAGTTATCCAAGGTCCATATGTACAAATAAAACTTTTCAAAGCTTAGTGAACCCATATCCATAAAATATATTCATCATGCATGCATCCATTAGACCATACAATTAATTAAACTTGGAAGGTTACTGTCAAATCAACTTTGTAGAAATATAAGCATGAAACATAATAGATCTAATAACACATTTGACACAATAATTTAACGTGGAAATCGAATTTGGAAAAAACCACCAGTAATATGCTACTCATTCTCACTCTTCTGAAGTGATTCCCTATGAAAGGCTAACCCTATTAAAGGTTACAATGCACATTGTTAAAAGTGATCTAGTTAGAGGATTTCAATCCCCTTGTTAGGAGCGAGCCTTGTTAGAGGACTTTAGGTCATTCACCTAGAATTTTAGTCGATCAAAAGATTTACAAATGACTGTTAGGTCAACCTTAATCAAAAGGATTTACCCTAGAGTAGTACAATGGTTATAAAGTAAGAGCAAGACTTGTTCTAATAATAACTTACAACACACTTGCAAATTATAGATCTCTATTTTCTATCCTTCATTCTGCTTGGCTTTCACACACTTCAGCTTTGATAGCTTGTTCACCCTTCAAGCATCCATACCCTTAATCCTTCTTTCTTTGCTTGCCAATAATAGTCTCTTCTCTTTGGTCACTGAATGAAGTAGTACCTTAGGATCCTTGTATTCCTTAGGTTCTCACACATGAAAACCTTTCCTTTTGACCAACCATCTCTATAAATAGAAAATTAAGATATTTTATCATTCAACCTCCATCGTCCATTTTAGGGTTAGGTTGGGTTACATAGGATTCAATGAATCTACCCATCTTTTTATTTTATTCCATTTTAGAAACTTCTCCTTTAATCATTTTTGAATTTGCCTCAAAACTGTAACATCCCAATTTTTTGGGTCTAAATTAACTTCTAACATACTTAAGAATATAGTTATCACTTCGTTTCATAGGAAGTCAGTTATATCATTCATGTTCATGTGAATAAGATTTACTAGTAAAATTAGTTAAACAAAATTTCTTAACTTTAAAACTTAAAGTACCATCAAATGAAATGACTACCAAAATTGAAAATCACATACCTTAGAAAAACTAAAATTGAAATCAAACTAGGGATGCTTCTGCACCCACCTGGGTTAATCGACAAACACACTATAACAATTTCACATGATGACTAACATCTAAAAATCACTATCTCAAAATCAAAAGATAATTACACTTAAATACCACTATAATTAAAATTAAGGCATCGATTACCTTCGATTCAATTAGGGCTTATGATACGTGCTATATCACTTAGGGTTTTTGCTACCATAGATTCAAATAGGGCTTCGAATACCATGGACTCAATTAGGGCTTCCAATACCACGGTTTCAATTAGGGCTTCCAATACCATGGATTTTAATTAGGCCTTCCAATACCACTTTATCAAGTAGGGTTCCAACTGTCACTTAATCATTTAAGGATTCAGATTTCTTTTCTTTCGATTACTTAACTGTGATAATAACCCAAAATTAGAAAATATACTTATATTCGTCATTCATATAAGTAAAATGATGGTAACAGTGAAATAACTTAATTTAATCTTACCTCCTCATATTTAAAAGTGATATATTACCTATTTCCAATAAACAAATGAATGCATAGCTTATCTCTGTCTGATGCATGTTCGACATCTTGAGTGAGGTGAATCATTGTTAGGGGCTTAACCACCCAACCTTAGACCACAATATATCCCCACATGATCTCTAACAAGAAAGGCCCTCCCTACTCAGAATTGATAGGGAACATCTCACCATTCACTAGGTATCAAGACATATAACATGCCATACGACTTGGCAGCAGTAGGTCACCATAATAGGAATATGCATGAGCTATTAATTAATTCATGGTAAAAAAAATTGAAATGTCATAATCGATACTAGTTCATATTAATGATGATTCCTTTCTCACACCTCATCACCCATCTTCTCAGCTACATAGTCGGGTGAGTCCTAAGTATCCAAAATTCTTAGAAACAAATGGCATTAACATTTATTCAAGAAGATTACATACAATCATTATTTCACATTCTGTGATCATATTCTTTAAAGATCTCAAAATTTTCAACATTCTTCTTGAGTGATACAAGAATAAGCTATAGAAATGTTTTATATATTATTTTTATGAATACTGATGTCAACCTCATTTTACTGGTTCTCTTCACCACATACTGGCATCTTCACTTGGTGAATTCCTCAGTGTTAATAGTATTCTAGATGTGTTTGGAAAATTGTGATAGCATGTATGTGGTGTGGTTTCATATAATCAATCAATTTATTACAATTATTAATGGATTTAATAAATGATATAGCTCAAGAATACTTGGTGAATGATCTCATATAAATCTTAGGTTACCAAAAACTAGTATTATAAATTGTTCTCTATTCAACATACCTAGCCGGCTATGGATGGATGCTCAATCCGAGTGAAAAGAATTTGGAAGTAAACATATTAAATTTATTCTTAGCTCTATCATTATGTAATTGACAACAACAATAAAGAAGAAACTGTGAAGCACAACACAAATATTATATTCAGTTAGGTTCATTAATTTATGGTTATCATTATGATTTTTGTTAATCCTATGTATGGCTGAGACAATCCAAATGAACAACATATACTCTGATTCATAACCCATTGTATTCCATCTAGGAAGCTTATGTTTTTTTGTATACAAGCATTCACCATATAGACTAAATATATATTCAACATTAGAAATTATTTAAACATGGTAAGGAAATGACAATAAGACATTGGTTAGCATGTTATAAAGATTGAAAGGAAAGAAATGAATTCAAAAACATTTCAACTACTCACAACACCAAATGTGAGATTGACTACCACGTAACCTGGTATAAGTGTAGAATTCTTTGAGGTCGATTTGTTTTAACTCTTCTTTTTTTTGCTTTAGTAATCTCCATGTTTAATTATTGAGCAAATCTTCAGTAAATTCACAACTTGTACAACATGCTGGGTTGGAAAGATGCTGCCACAACTCTCAAAATAGACCCACAGAAATATGCAACAAAACTCATATTGCATCTTTGATAAAAATTTAGAAAGGAAAGAATCTTGTGAAGAACGCTGCATATAGGAAGTTGAGTATACGAAAAGACATAACAATGGCTTTCTCATTCAAATCATATTAACACCAATAGAACCAAGAACTGGCAATACAAAATGGAATAGTCATCCATCTAGTAATAATCTCAGACATTTTTTTTAAAGATATATAACTCAATGCTATATAAGTCAGGTGCCTTGGTATAGTAGAAAGTCAGTTATTAGAGTTCTCTCTTCCTAACTTGACTCAAAATTATAAGATGATCGAAAGAAAGAAAAATGTAGCCCAAAAAATAATAATCGGGGTGAATGAAAATATATCCCATGACTTCCATATAAGGGACCAATCATGGCTATCTGACTCCCATCACTTACAAGAATCCTTTTGACTGCCCAAACAAATTGAATTTGAAGAGGAAAAAGAATAAAGGAAAAATAAGGAGTTGAAAAGAATAATTGGAAAATTACAATTTAAAAATAATAATTCAATTATTATAATTTGAACATTACTATTATAATGTACAACTAAACATCATTCTATTAAATTATTTAAGTATAATGATGCCAATTCATTATAATATTTAAATGTACAAATTTAAATATTTATAATAATAATTATAGTGAAAGATAAATTAAAATCCTTTAAGATATGTTTTATAAATAATTTAATTATTTTAATTAAATTATTTATTAAATAAATCAATTATTTTAATTAAACTATTTATTGTATTCTGTTCCAAGTTGCTAGGTCCTCTATCTGTCTACTTAGTGATGGTAACTCCCTGCCTAATTATTTTCTAACAATGTTTCCACCTCTTTAGCATGCTCCTTGCAGGAATTTTCTTTGTAATTAAATTATAAATTATATAACCATAAATAATCATAACAATTAACCTTTCATCCTAATTCCATGAATTCACGATTAACGATCAACTAACATGTCATCTGCACTTGAAATCATAACGACCAACTAACTTACCATTTTGCTAGATTATATCAAATTAAATTGCCAAATGACTTCATGTGAACCTCAATGTCTATATTCCAAGCTAGGTCAAAAATTGGGATGTAACAGAAATGGTTCATATTGAATTCTATTCCACCAGCTTATCAAGCTTATCTTCCACATGATTCACACAATCCAAGAAATCAAACTTGTCAGTTTAGATTCATCAAATTAATGATCTTTCACATAATGCTGATACTTGGCATTAACTTGCTTCTGATGCTCAACACATGCATTGCTCGACATCCACTATCAAATTAATCAGCACAAACTAAAGTTTATTGGTGCTCGACATCAACTAAACTTTACTTGGCTTACACTGTATCACTTGACATACATTGAAATTTGGCTTTTCTTAGCTCTGATTGATTTTCTATTTGGCTTACACTAACATTGCTTGGCACCTACTGTGTAGATTATTGAGCTTGGCAGACACAATTCATTTAACTTGTTCTTCTAAACTTAATCAGTGTATCCATCCTTTGAAACCTTAAGTAGATTATCAATGCACTATAATATCACTGTCTTAATTGATCCTTGTACTCCTTTTTCATATCATAACTCAAACTTACCTCTAGGTTCTATTGTTACCTCATTTTTATCAAATCCTCTTCATCAATTAGACAAATGATAGTACTAAAATCATCTTAGAAATTGTCTTACCAAAAAGTAGCAGGTTTGACATTAGTGACAAAATAATGATTGAAACACATTCTCATACTTGTATCAATTTGTTTTCAACATCTTCTATTGACATTTCTCAACTTCTTCAACACTTTGGTAAGAATGTTGACATTTTCCCTAGTAGAGTCTTCATTATTGAGGAGCTTAAGGATAATATCACCTTGAAAGTTGTCTAACAAAATAAAAAGAACTCTCACCCTTCTTCTCTTATGCTTTTATTGTGGCCCTTCTAGTTGGGAAAAATCTTTTGGGCTTTGTGGTGGTAGTTTTATATTTTTATATTCAATGCTTGTTGTGCTGACTATGTGCTTTTGATGGTATGATAATGGGTGAGCCCCCTTATTTTTGGCTTCTTATTTATAAAAAATTTACCAATATCTACCGAAACACTCTGTTAGGATTAACAAGATAGAAATAACAATTACATGCAAATATAATCAATATCATAAAATAATAAATCGCACAGAAGAGAACACAAGACATTGAGATTTAAGAATGTTCACCTAATCCCTGGGTTATGCCCACCAAACAACGAGTCCAATATTCTTATTATAAAATGATTAAAACCTTATTAGAATTTGTAATCCCTTACAACTCAATACTACTACAAGAAACTAAAATCTCATCATACATTATGAAATACATAACCCTAAGCCATTTGTACAAGATTTTTTTGACTTACAAATTATGGCTAGAATAAGTCAATCAATAGAAAAAATATAACTTCTAACACCTTTTACAATAAGCCCAAGACCTCATAAGGGGCACTATCCCTTAACCCCTAGAGCATGGGGGTGCTGCCCCCAACCCCTTGTAGTAAAAATTGGGGGAAAACTACACTAAATAAAGTGGCAAAAATTAACCTCCAAGTCTGATTAGGTTCCACATCACAACACACTACATTTTATGAAGCAATTTATAGTATATATAAATATTATTAGACAATTCAATCTTGTGTGAAGTTTTTCTTATTCCCTTATCCTCTTATCTATTGAAGTAAATAGATATCCCATACTTTTCTATTGTATCATGTCTATACATACACATTCCAATACGTCTATTCTCATAAATTTTTAATGCATTCTTATTTGATGATTTATATGTTCTAGGTCATTTTAGAGCTATGAGACCGACCATACAAATATTGACTTATCCCTTGAAAAATCTAAAAAATTAAATCCAAATTTAGCATATCCTAGACTTTTCTACTAATTATTATGACCCATTTAAACACATATTTTCATGATTTGATGTTATGTGCTTGAATTTGAAGACATCACAATTGTAAGAATTTTCCTAAGGCAAGGAATAAAAATACCAAGATCTAGAAGCTCAATGACTAGCACAAGAGAGATAGGAAAAATGATATGATGAATTGATTGAATTAATAATCATTAAGAATACATGAATAAAATTCCCATTTAGATATTAATATATGTAGAATGTAGATATTCTTGAATACATAGGAAATCCATGATCATTAGGAGATATGCAAGTGATAACCCATCAACTAGACAAGGTGTAATAACATGTTCACCAAAGGTGGACCATCTCTATTATACAACAAAGTATGTGCAACAATGAGTGAATAATAATGTGGTTTGAGAAATGTGATAGCAACTAACTCCACCTCAAGTAGATTTCTCCAACACCATGTGCTAAAATGAGATGTAACTCCTATGTTTCTATAAGATAGCTAATATGAAAATACATTATCCTAAATAAACTTAAGTAAAGTATAATTAGTGAATACTTAATTACACCAATACCCCCCTTAAGTGAAACTTAGCGGAATGCACTTAAGATCACAAAGGTAGATGATAATGCATGATGAGTCTCAACTATTAGGCCATGTTAGGCACTCATGTACAATATGAAAAAGTAATAAAATGTATCATAAATAGGATAAATAAGAAAAATCTTATGGAAAAATCCTTGTACCCAAAAGAGAGACAAAAAGGATGCATGTGTGGATGGAGCAGTCAAGATCCCTTATTATGTCAGACATCATGTATATACCATCAAGAATACCCCCATAGTAAGAAAATAGGGAGGCATGATATTCCCTCCATAGTGAATAATCTCCTACAAGAATGATAAGTGTTAGAAGAGAAAAGATAGTCCAATACCTACATATAACATTTATCCCATTAAGAAGAAGATATACCAAGTACAAATGCAAGAATGCTTCTAATTGTGGATAGGAAGAAGGAAGGAGAATCCAAATGAAGTATGATGTTTTGAAGTATGTTTATATATCACCATGTCCTTAGTTGATGAAGATATCAGGAATTAATTGGGATCAAGCCAAAAAGAAGGTGACAAGTAAGGAACCAATGATAAATATTTATGAAAAAACTCTAAAGACAAATATTCATCATCAAAATATGAATTAGGAGGAGAAGAAAGAATCCCCCCTCATTATAGAATGTACACCCATGATAGATGCTCCTGTATTAAGATAGAAGCTACACCATGAAAAATTGATGTCATTCCTCCCTTTAGGAAGAAATGGTGCCATAAGTGTATCAAAGAACCCTCACCAATATTTAGGAAGAATCCATAAAATGTATGATGTCTCAAGAATATGCAATGTGACATCTCAAGTGAAATTTGAGACTCATAAAAACCAATCTTTAAAGACTCAAATGTCTTCTCTGAAGTCAAAGATACCTCTTCAAAATGTTATATCAAAGGATCCACAATCATATCAACTTGAAAGAAGGATCAAGTGGAGAATGAATATAGGGTTTGAGTGTTCCCTCATAATGATGCAGGAACATCTTGGGTGTAAGAGAAATCTTGCATCAACCAAAAATATTTCATTTCAGTCATTTCAATAAAGGTTGTCTTAATGCAGAGTTGATGTATGTGGAGGCTTGCTACTTAGTAAGTTAGTCATATGAGCTTAGAATGTCCTAGTTTCAAAGGTGGATATTCATCTTAGATATATTAGCCTGCTAGTTTAGGCTTAGTGCCATATCATGCATATTCATGGATTTATTGTGGATATTTGGTTTAAAATTTTGGTATATAAAATTCAAGCTCATTGTTGGAGGCCTAAAAGTGTCTGGATGAGGCAAGAAAACTTGATGGATGTGTGCTTGCATGGATACGAGCTTGTAAATCACAAGTTGAGGTTTTTGAAAAGTGGTTATAATAGCCAATAAGAGCAATGGTTCGAGAGTTATGGTCTTTTAGATTTGGGTTGACCAAAATATCTAAAATAAATGTAAAAAATGTATTTGGCTAAGTTAATATGTTTTGTTAGGGTCTGTCGACCCTAGGTATTAAGTTTGAGTGTCTAGAACCTTCCCAAGCAACATAAAATTGCCTATTTAAGAAATACCCAAACATTGTTTAGGACAACTTTGGGTGATAGTTCGTAGCTTTGTCTTGCAGATTACTATAATGAAGGTGCCCATGTGGGTTAGCATATTGTAATTGTGAATTCTGTAATTCTACATTTATAGCGATAATAAGAAGCCCATATTTTGTTCTTGCAATTATTTTTGTTTCTTTTTTTCTATTACGTGTTTATGGTATTGAGGGGAGCACCCTTCATCAAGTGGTATCAGAGATGGAGCTCCTTAGTGTGTGTACATATCATTGACTATGAGGTAGTTTGCACCAGGACTACAGTTTGGGCTAAACATGTAGATAGATCATTGATTGTCAGGCAGTTTGCTCTAGGGTTTTAGTGGAAGTGCAAAAATGCCTCCATGAAGAGAGCATGGTGGAAGTGTCAAAGGTGTTACACATGAGGATTTTAGAACCCTCTAGAGAAAAATGTAAGCAGTGTAAGAACAAATGCATAGAGGAATGAATCTTGCCATAGGAGATGATGAAAGAGAGGATGAAAGGGAAGAAAGAAATGTGGAAAAATTTGGAGTAGAGGAAGTTCTTGACCTAGAGGAGGTGGAGTTTTTTAAGGCCATTTCCAGTATTGGAAAGAGACCTAAGTTTGATGTTCCCACATTTTTAAGAAATCTCAACCTAGAGGAATTGATCGACTGGATCAGTGAATTGGAAGAGTACTTTGAATATGAAGATATTGAAGATTTGGATAGGGTCAAGTTTGCAAAGGCCAAACTGAAGGGTCATGGAAAGATCTAGTGGTAGGACATCCAGTTGGATCAAAATAAAAGAGGAAGGGACAAAATCACTAGATGGGATTGAATGGTAGCTAAAATGAAGCAATAGTTCATTCTGATGGATTATGTGCTTGATCTATTCAAGAAAATGCAAGGGTTAAAGCAAGAAAGAAAATCTATTCAAGAATATATTGAAGAGTTCTACTAAGTTCTCATTAGAATCAACCATATAGAAGTTGATAAGGATAAAGTCATCTATTATCTTAATGGGTTAAGGCAAAGTATTCAGGACAAGATGAGTCTATTTTGAATGACTAGTATTGAGAAGTCATACTAGTTTTCTCTAAAAGTTGTGGAGAAACTGAGCAAAAAGTTTGACAACAAGAATAGTGGAAGAGTTCATAGTGGAAGATATGGTGGATGATCTTATGGAGGGTAAAATGATGATCAAAAGAACAAGGATGAGGCTAGAAGTAGTAGTCAAAACCAAAGGGGGAACAATTCCAATCATTTCCATTGTCAAAATAATAGAGATCAAAGAGGAAGGGGTAGAGGACAAGGATATAGAAGAGGAGGCTTGTGTGAGAAATATTTTCATAGCAAAGAAGAAGGGCATGGAGCATTTGAATGCTCCTAGCACTAAGGAATGAAAGATCAAAGAATAGAAGGCCAAGCTAGAGTTGCGCATGTCAATGAAGATGCCAAATCATCACATTCTGAAGATGCTAGAAGAGGAGAAGTCCTAGTTAATAGAAGAATCCTACTAATTGGTGAGAATGAAACTGATCAAAGAAGGAGCTTATTTTGCACAAGGTGCATTTGTGAAGATAAGTGTTGTGATGTGATTATTGATGGTGGAAGTACTAAAAATCTGGCATCAAAAAGATGGTCACAAAGTTGAAGCTAATGAGATAGAAACACCCATGCCCATACCATATTGCTTGGGTGCAATATGACTACAAGGTCATGGTCAATGAGAAATGCTTCGTGAAGTTCAAGATTGGAAGCTACTAGGATGAGGTACTTTGTGATATAATACCTACAAATATATGTCATATATTTCTAGGTAGGTTGTGGCTGTTTGACAAGCATGCTATACATGATATGCTAGAAAATACTCACACTTTGATTAAGGATGAAGTGAAACATAAGTTGAAGCCATTGAAGGAGAAAGAAGAAAATGTATGTAGTGTTTTCAGAATATGTTTTGTCGATGGAAAGGAGTTTCTCCAAGGTATGAAGCATGAGCATATCTATTTTGTTGTAATTCCAAAAGATGGTAAAGAAAAAGTTGAGGAGGTACCTAAAAAAGTTGCAGATATGTTGGGAGAGTTTTTTGATATTGTATTAGATGATGTACTTGATGGATTACCCCTAGTAAGGAAGATCAGTCACTAATTTTTTTTGATTCCAAGAGTCGGTTTTCCAAACAATGAAGCACACATAATGACACTAATAGAAAGTGAAGTGTTGAACATACAAGTTCACGAGTTGTTGTAGCAATAGTTGATTCGAGAGAGTGTGAGTCCATGTGCTATACTAGTAGTATTATCACCAAAGAAGAATGGAGAATGGAGGATGTGCACAAATTCTCATGCTATCAAAAAGCTCACAATGAAATATAAATTTTCATTTCCAAGGATGGATGATATTATGTACAATGGAGTGGGGTAGAGTATTTCACAAAGATAGATCTGAAGAATGGATACCATTAGATTTGTATCTGAGAAGGAAATGAGTGGAAGTCTTTTTTTAAGACAAGAGAAGGACTATATGAGTGGTTAGTCATGCCTTTTGGGCTAACGAATGC
Source organism: Cupressus sempervirens (assembly GCA_028749045.1). Lineage (NCBI taxonomy): Eukaryota > Viridiplantae > Streptophyta > Pinopsida > Cupressales > Cupressaceae > Cupressus > Cupressus sempervirens. The sequence goes on from CM053793.1 coordinate 263,582,093, forward strand.
ACCGAGCACTTTCATGAGGCTCATGAATGAGGTACTGAAGGCGTTTTTGGGTAAGTTTGTCATTGTTTACCTAGATGATATTTTGATTTTTAGTAAGACATTAGAGGAGCATTTGATGCATATCCAAAAGGTGTTTGATAAGTTGAGGGAAGAAAAGTTGTCAATAAACCTAAAGAAGTGCAATTTTGTGAAGAAGAAGTTGGTGTACCTAAGATTTGTAGCCTCAACAGAAGGTATGAAAATGGACAAAGAGAAAGTGAAGGCTATCCTTGAATGGCCTGCTCCAAAGAGTGCTACAAAGGTAAGATCTTTTCATGGATTGGCTAATTTTTATAGAAAGTTCATAAGAGGTTTTAGTAGTATTTGTGAACCCTTGATAGAAACAATGAGAGGGGATAGGAAAGAATCTAAGTGGATTGCAAGAGCAGATATGAGTTTTAATTTGTTGAAACAAAAAGTTACAGAGCCGCCTGTTTTAGCACTTCCAAATTTTAACAAGCTATTTCAAGTAGATTGTGATGCTAGTGGTACTACAATAGGAGTTGTTTTGAGCCAAGAAGGAACGACTTGCTGCTTATTTTAGTGAGAAGTTGAATGATGCCAAAAGAAAATATTTTGTTTATGATCAAGAATTTTAGTATATAGTTCATGCATTGAAGAAGTGGAGACATTATCTTCTTCCTAAGGAGTTTTTTTTGTATACTGATCATCAAACTTTGCAATATTTGATAGTCAAGGAAAATTAAACCAAAGGCATTTGAAGTGGGTTCAGTTTTTGAATAGTTATACATTTGTTTTGAAACATAGGAGTGGGAATTCTAACAGAGTTGCAAATGCTCTTAGTAGAAGACATCTTTTGTTGAAAAAAATGTAGATTGAGATGGTTGGGTTCAAAGAACAAATTAATTTGTATCTAGAGGATCTTGATTTTGGGGAAGTGTGGAAGGCTTGTACAAAATCTATTACTCTTGATAGGATGAAGTGGTTGTATTTTATAATCCAAGATGGTATGTTGTTCAAAGGAAGTTAGTTGTGCATTCTAAAAAGTTCAAAGAGAGAATCTCATCAAGGAGAAGCATAGTGGAGGATTGGTTGGACACTTTGGTAGAGATAAAACCATTGCTTTGGTTGATGAGAACTATTATTGGCTACAATTGTAGAAAGATGTGAAGAAGTGTTGGTGTAAATAAGTATTTACTATTTATACTTTAGTTAAGTTTACTTAGGTTAATGCATTATTTTATTATATTGCATTATTTTATTATTTATTTAGGCGAGACACTTAGGAGTTTGTGTATTATCATGAGTTATCATGTTGAAAACACTAGAGTAAGCAACTCTAATTCAACACATGGTGTCTACAACACTGGAGTTTGCATCATTCACTGAGTTGTCATGTAGACAACATAGTTATTTGCACTCCCATTTTAGCACATATTTTCTACAACATAAATTTTCATGCTACACCTTTCTAGACTTATCCTCTCATCATCACACTTACTCCCATGCTTAATGGAGGATAACCCATATCTAGTGGACACGTGCCTGGTTGTATGACTTATGATGTTGGTGATTTCTCTACATTCTAGAAGCTCTCTAGAGGCCTTTATATATAGGCACTCCTAGTATACTTTTATATGAAATATTGAATGAATATATTGTCATTCTGATCATACTCTCTTTGGTGTACTATTGTGCTTGTGTTTGAGTTCCTTGATCTTGGGTGAATTCTACCCTAAGGCAAATTTTTACAAGAAGTTTGTATAGAGTTGTAGAGTATGTCAGACGGTGAAAGGAGTGAAAAAGAATATAGGGTTGTATCAGCCATTACTTGTACCAGAGAAGCCATGGGAGGATGACAACATAGATTTTGTTCTTAGATTACCAAGGCCTTAGCAAGAACATGATTCTATTTTTGTGGTGGTTGACAGGTTTTCAAAGATGACACATTTTATTCTTTGAAAGAAGACTAGTGATGTTGTTCATGTGGTAGAGTTTTTTTTTAGAGAAGCGGTGAGGCTACATGGTCAACCAAAGAGTATAGTTTTAGATCGAGATACCAAATTTGTTGGATATTTCTAGCGTACATTGTGGAAGAAATTGAAGATAGAATTGAAGTTCAGTTCATCACATCATCCACAAACTAATGGACTGACATAAGTTGTGAATCGTAGTTTGGGAAATTTGTTGCGATGCTTGGTTGGAGACAAGCCAAAAGGATGGGATATGATTTTACTACAGACAAAATTTACATATAATAATTCTATCCATAGAAGTACTGGTAAATCACCATTCTAGATTGTATATGGGAGTAGTCCCAGAAATACTTTAGAATTTAGGCAGTTGGTTAAAGGAGAGATAAGTAGTGCTAAAGTGGAAGAATTTTTTGAACATTTGAAGAACATCCATGAGGAGGTGAGGAAGCACATTTTAAAGATGAACACACAGTACAAGGTCAATGTAGATGTGAAAATGAGGTATAACAAATTTTAGATTGGAGATGAAATCATGGTTCATTTGTGAAAGGAGCATTTTCCAGTGGGTACATATAATAAGCTGAAAATGAAGAAGTTTGGAACATGCAAGATAATGAAAAGGCATGATTCTAGAAATGCCTATGAAGTGGATTTTCTTGTTAAATTGAATATTTCACCAGTATTTAACATTTTAGATTTGACAGAGTATTATGAAGGAGGTTATGGAGATGAAGTTGTAGAAGCATAGTGGAGTATTCCAGCAGCTAGTTCATCAACAAAGGAGATTGAGGAGATTTTGGAATGAAGAATACTTGGTCAAATGGAAAGGGAGGATAGTAGAAGATTCATCATGGCTAGCAAAGGAAGAGGTTAACCATCTTGGTTTTCCTCTTAATACTTGACACGTGACTGGGTCATTTCTCAAATTACCCCAGGTGTCTGATGCAAGAGCATCTTGGGTGTTTGATTTCAATTATTTTTAATAACGGTTGTCTTAATGTAGAGTTTCTATTTGTGGAGGCTTTCTACCTAGTAAGTCATTCATACAAGCTTTGAATGTCCTAATTTCAAAGGTGGATATTCATCTTAGATATATCATCCTACCAATTGAGGCTCAGTGCCATATCGTGTGTATTCATGGATTTATTGAAGATTTTTGGTTTACAATTTTGGTATATAAACTTCAAGCTCATTGTTGGAGGTCTAAAAGTGCTTGGATGAGGCCTGAAAACTCAATGGATGGGTGCTTGCACGAAGCTGAGCTTGTAGATCAGGAGCTGAGGTTTTCAAAAAGTGTCATAATAGCTAATCAGAGAAATGGTTCAAGAGTTATGGTCTTCCAAAGTTGTGTCAACCAAAATGTCCAAAATAAATGTCAAAAATGTATTTAGCTAACTTTAAATGTATTTCTAGGGTCTGTTAGCCCTAGGTATTAAGTTTGAGTGTCTAGAACCTTCTCGGGTGACATAAAATTTTCTGTTTAAGAAATGCCCGAACATTTTCTAGGACAACTCTGGGTGATAGTTTGAAGCTTTGTCTTGCAAATTATTATAATGAAGGTGCCCATGTGGGTTAGCATATTGTAATTGGGAATTCTATAATTATGCATTTACGGTGATAATAAGAAGCCTATATTTTGTTCCCGTGATTATTGTTGTTTCTTTGTTTCCATTATATGTTTATGGTATTAAGGGGAGCACCCTTCATCATATAAGAACTGAAGAGAGATCATATTCAACAAAGAGAAGATAAAATATCATCAATAATATCTCCCAAATCCTCAATGTGGGACTCCACAAATAAACCTACAATATTTGTCAAGAAGTCACCCCAAGGAACTATAACTGGAAGACAAGGAATATCATGCCACGCTAAATCAAAAGAACCCATAGCTTTATGAATGCAAGTATTCTCAATAACAATAGTAGATGTGATTTCAATAGGATAAGTAGGAACTATATGTGGAGACTTTAGATAACAAAGAACCTTAGATTTTTCATGAGTTTCAATCTTCAATATGATATGGACATCATAGGGGACATTATTTGCATCATCAAGTAGAATGAGACAATTTGAAACTAGATATTGTAGCAATGGAGGAACATGTGGATCTCTAAAGTGCCCAAATAATGGTTGAAAATGTATGTAGGCGATTATTATATGAAGAATGGACCCTACTTTAGAAAAGAAAGTACCCATAGTGTAAGTAGTCGATGCCATGATATCTAAATTCCTTTGACATTAAGAAAACTTTTTCTTCATGGATTCTGGATTAGGAATAATTCCATAAACATTTTGTAATATTTTTATCCATCTACAATATGTGATGACACCTTTTTTCCATGATGCATAATCATTTGCAATAAAAAATATAGTTGTAGGATGAATGCCATACTCATTGATTCTACCCATGATGTACTTCTCTCATGAAATAAAACAAGATCAAAAAATCATTGCACACCCCCACCCCCTAAATGTAATAAATTAAAGATGTAACACTTTGCTTGAGAACCTAAGGGAAATAAACCTAACATGTTACTTTGATGTTGTTTAAACTTTTAAAAAAATAGTTCACCCATAGTTTATTTTTTCATTATATTTACAAAACTATGTTTATGCCTATTTCATGCATGTGTTAGTTTCAAGGGTATTGGATTTATAATTATGATATTATTTCATGACTTGGATTAGTGATATATTAGTGATGATTACTTGGTTGACTATATTTCATGTGTTGTTTAATGACTATGGTTACTAGTGCATTAATGTTGCTTTAATGATTCATAGTTAATAAATGAGATTTCTTTCATAGCGATGTCAGATAATGTTGTTAATGATGATTATTTCATATTCATAATGATGCATTATTATACTCAAGCATTTGATGTTTAACTTGTGATTATTATGATACTTACCCCATGGTTGCATGTGTATGGTGCACGTTTTTATTTTATCTTTCTGTCTGACGTGTTTGATGTGGTTAAGGGAGGGAGTCATAGTCACCTACTAGTTAGGATCTACATGATGTACCACTCCTTGTCATTGCCTGTTTGGTTTAGATATATTTATATACATGTACATGCTCGTCTTTTATGCAGAATGTAGGTACTGGGCATCGACTTCCCTAAATTGCCAGGATGAGTGTGTCCAATCCTAGCCATAGCCTAAATACTTGTCTTGCAAGGAGGACTCGTAACTGGCTTTCCACCCTTTTTAAACCTGTGAGTTTATCTTTGTCTGTGTTGTTTGATTTTGAGCTTTGATTTACATTTTGATAATGTTGCTTTTATGTGGATTTCACTATGTGATTTATTTGGTAAATGATTTAATTATAATATTTCAGTTAATCATATAATATTGAGAATTATTAAATATTATTTTATTAAAAAGAAAATATTAAAGTATGAAAATATTAATTGATTAATAAACTAATTAAATACGTGCTTTAATTTAAAAGTATTAATATAAATTTAGAAGTCTAAATTTAAAAAAAAATTAGTTAAAGAGAAATTAGAATATGATGATATTTAATTAAATATAAATTAATTAAATATGTACTTAAGTTCAAAATATTTAATTTAAAAGTCTAATTTGAGAAGTTGGACAAAGAGATAATTAAAATATTAAAGATTTAATTACTTTATTATAATTATTTATTTAATAATAATTAAATTAGAGTTACATTTAAACAATGAGCTTTGATTATTATTAGTAATTTAAATAATAAACTATACTTTAATTAGTGCTTACACTAAGTAATAAACTAGAGGAAAATAAACTATAAAAGAATGAAATTTAAAGATAAAGTTATAGTTCTAATTGTGGTATATTTATATTTATTTAATTTAATTATTTAGGAGTTTTATTTTAGTAATAAACTCTAAATAATTTTATTAATTAAATTAATAAATATATTATTAAAATGCTTCAAAAATTAATTAAAGAGAGAAAGCTAATTATTTAAATTAAGATATTTTGTAATTAAATATCTAAAAGAGTTGTGCATGGAAAGGTAAAAGGTAATAAAGTAATAAACAATAATTGATCACGAGTTCCCTCTCGTGATTGCACAATTAGAGCCGCAATTTAGGGGAGAACTCTTTATTACAGATCTAGATCTCAATTTGCAATTATACAGGTTTTGGTGAGAAAAATTTAGAATTGGATGAAAATACTTGTTGAGAGTTTCAAAGGGTTTGAGATTTGCATGCATGCATAGATTGTCTAAGATTTTAGTTGTAGTTTTGAAGTTTTGGGAGCGAAAATCTAGAATTGGATCAAAAGAATTGTTGAAAGTTTCAGAGGGTTTGGATTTGCATACATTCACATATTGTCTCATATTTTAGCTATGGTTGTGAGGTGGGGTTTGAAAACCTATTGTAGAATTTTATTGAAAGATCTATCTACTTCGTGTCTTCTAGGGTGTTTGCATATTGCTTTTTTTTACTGTATTGATTATTGAATAAAGAATTATGTTGTAAATTTTGAAATAAGAAAATTTTTTAATCAAAAAAACTTGACTAAAGAAAATTATAGAAAAATTGTAGAGAATTATTATGATTGTATTCTTATAAACCCCTTTCTAATATAACGAAAATTTTGATTATTGAAAATTAGAAGAAAATAATAAATTGAACAGTTTGGATTTCAACTTTAAATTTGTCATTAGAACTATGTGATTATCATGAATTTTCTAAATATAAATGAATATTCTTCTCACATCTAAAATAATTTAATTGCAAAATTTATTGGAAAAAGAAAAAGATTCATTGAGAGGAAAGCATGTTGTAGTTAAACTTATGCATGCATGTGAAAACAAATATACTAAAAATAGAAAACTTAGTATAGTTGCATGCATGTGAAAATAAATATACTAAGAATAGAAGCTAAGTATAGTATGGTTGCATGCATGTGAAAACAAATTTACTAAAAATAGAAGCTAAGTATAGTATGGTTACATGCATGCGAAACCAAATATGCTAAAATAGAAAGCTAAGTATAGTATGGTTACATGCTTGTGAAAACAAATATGCTAAAAAACAAAAAAACCAAGTATAGTATATTTGCATGATTTGAGAGATCAGAGATGCAAAAATACGAATTGTATGTTTATTTTTATTTTATAAAAATATAATATAATTTTTAGATTTATTTATTTAAAAATAATAATAATAATTTATTAATTTCTAAAATTAAATAAATATTATTCCTTTAGTTAAAGTGAATGTTAGTATTAGTGATTCTTTAAGTTTAGTTAAACTCTTAGTTGCATATAAATGATTTTATATTTATTAATAATACATGGAGGTTAATAAATAAATATTTAGAATTTTATTATATTTTAAGAGAAGTGTGGTAGAGTTCACTTTGTAATCACTTAGTTAATAACTATTTGACTTTATGAGAGAAATTATAAATAATTAAATTAAATTTATAATTTTATCTCTAGCTGCATTATGAATTAAATGAAAAGTAAATAATAATATTAGACTTAAATAGGAGTCATATTAATATTTTAGAAATTGAAATTGATATAAATATTTAAATCTATTAATTTACATTTATGTTATTAATTAAATCATTTATGATTTAAGATTATTTAAATTAAAAATATGATAATGTTGCATGATATTTTATATGCACAAGGAGATTTGATATTCAAACACTTATTTATTTAAATAAGTATATTAGCATAACAATTTATATTAACATGTATATCTTACCTTATTTCTAAACACATCCTTATGACCCTAATTAAACAAGAGAAATTGTTGGAATTAAATCATGTGGCTAAAAATAATGTGCTTTCAAATATTCAATTTATAGTCTTGTGATGTTTATTTTCATGATGGTTTTTCTTTGTGGGTTTTTTAGTTGGTCAAGTTAGGATGTGAACTAGAGACATTTTTGAGATTTCTTTTACGATTATTTGATGGGATGTCATGATGAACTTTATGATTTGAATTGAGATTTATGTTTTATGAGCTTTATGCTATTGAGCATTTATGAAAACTTGGGTTTTGAGAACCAATGCTATTTTTGGGTTGCCCGTTAAGGAACCAAATTTGATCAATATTACTCTTGTGGTATGGGACACTATTGTGGTTTGTGATTTTTGGGAGGTTGTCTAGGTACATATCCTTGGGAGTGGCTTATAGTAGGGGTTTGATACCTAAAGTGGTCAGTGCTAGGGTAACCTATTGTAAGTTATGTAATAAGTGATAATCTAGTAATTAATATTTTGGGAAAACACACTAAAAAGATAAGTTAGAGATGTTTGCCCCACCCATGTCTTGATTGCTTATATAGACTAAGGTTGGGAATGGGATGACAATATGACTGGTTGCCTCATCTTCTTGAGAGGGTTTTTTGGTTCCGCATTTGTCACATTGAGGGTTTGGGGTTCAGGGTAACCAATCCAGGGTAACTCAACACTTGAGGGTCTGAGATCTATTGAGAGATCAGTCTAGGGTAACTCAAATAGTTCAACCATGTGATGACACTCCTTAGAATGTAACTTAAGTCTCCTCTATAGTTTTTTTTTGTATTTGCCTCTGGTGGTGTTGTTATTAGTGGTGTACTTGTTGTTGGATGCATTTAATATGGTTATTTACTTTCATTGATGGTGACTGGTGATTTATGGTTGATGTACTTTTGGCATGTGGCTTTTGTCTTGAGGTGGATATCTTTCATTGACTTTATCTTATGATTTTGGTGATTTGATCTATTCTTGGTTTATGAATGATGTTTTCTTATGTGGTGTTGGTATTGTTTTGAGTGTTCTTTCTTTTGGAGTATCTTATCTTCTTGAGTAGTATGCATTACCTTTGAGGTAGTTTTGGCTATCAAGTTTTCTTGCCTATGATTATTTTTTGATTTGATTATCTGTGTGTGGATTGTACATTATCTCTCCTGCACGGTGAGAGTGGGAGCCTGATTAGGTGACCACATGGTTAGGAGGTAGTGTATTCTTACCATTTGGGTCCCCCTCAGATTGGCAGATGTTGGATGCTCCTTGATATAGTGGTACCATTATCATTCTTCCTCTTTTCTTGAAGACTTCTATTCATTTAATGTATCTATGTATCATGTGTTTTGAGATCCTACAAGATATTGTATTGTATATTGATGTACTTGTATCTATTTTCACATACACCGTGACATGTACAGTGGATGTTATTCATTAGATGTTCTTTCATATTATTAGTTGTACTTATGCATTTTCTTATATGACTAGTGTATGCGCTCATTCATCTTATGCCAATGGACAATGTAATTGAGACTTAAAATTATTAATAAATCTTTTTTAAATGTGACTTAACATGAAGGAACACTTGAGGAATTGATATTGTATTTGTAATTGATTATGTGTTCTTGATGTGTATGTATATATTGCTTCCACATTATTGTTACTTTGATGTTTAAATTTTTTAAAAAATTATTTAGTAAACTTTGTAACATATTAGGTTTATTTCTTTTGGGTTCCTGAGCGGGGTGTTACAAAAGAACCCCCCAATATGAATGCTTTTGGCACTTTATATATGGTGCATGTACCATTGTCACTTGATAAAATGGACCATACTAGATTTCTGATTTTGATATTTACAAAGAAAAATGAAGCTATAATAAACTCAACAAAATAAGTTACAATATTACTCAAGGATAAAAAAAATTTCTAGTACCAAATATAGGCCAAAATATGCCAAATTCTAAAAGTACTATGTTCATTCACAATTTCTACAAGATATAGATATTAGACAAAGAACCACGCACTTTAAAATAATTGTACCTAAAAATGTGTCCATATGAGTTTGAATAAGGCCTCGAAAGCTTAAAGAATTAAGATTTGAGATTCATATAAATGTTTAGGAACAAAGATCACAAATGACATACACCGATGTGTAGAGCATGGAATTCTACCCCCAAAACAAACAAAAAAATTCTCAAAAAAGGAGTAAGGATGACTAAGATATCATTGTTTGAAAATTGTCTTCGTAATTTTTTTTTCTTCTAAATCATCATTCCTTTACATCCAAAATTCAATTGTCTCTAGATTTTTCTTCAGGCATCTGATTTAGTTGAAACAAAGTGGATTTAGGGTTTTTGGATTGTCTAAGTGGGATGATAACCTTTGATTTGCCCTAGTGAGCTCCAATATTGACCTACAATAAAATTATTTCCAAATACACTATACAGTTACATTCCTGTGACTCAATTTGGGTCTATATTGATTTATTTTTGATCCATACCAATAGTTATTGGGTTTACATCAATTTCTTTTTGAATTACACCAATATTTTTTTGGATTTGTGTAAATTTATTTAGATGTTGTATCAATTAATTTTTTAGGATGTACCAAATGAACCAAGTTTAATCAATGTTTTTGGTTGTTACTAATTTGTTTCGGGTCACTATTAATTGTAATTAGGTTTGTACTTGATTGTTTATATAGATTTAACTATTTGTTTTGGCCTTTCATTTGTTTGTATTTGATTTATTTTGGGTTCATATGTAATATCTTGGAGTTTGTATTTGCATCAATATCAAGTTTTTTTGGAGACGACATGTTTTATGGTTTATTTCTATTTATTTTGAAAACTTGTTCAACACATTTTCACAATTTAAATATTTTCCTTCTACACTTTTAAGGTGTAAAGATTTCAATGCTTGGAAAAATGTTCATCTATTAGAATTTTTGTTGGTATTGGGCTTGTATTAGTATTTTTGGTCATGTATTTGGATTATATTGTGTAGTTACAATGGCCCTACTATTTTCACTTTAGAAAAATGAAGTGTCATTGAATGAAAAGAACTAGAAGATCCATAATATGTGTGGCCATTGGTGTGAGATCACGGAGAACAAAATACAGTTTTTGGTAGTAGAGAACAAATAAACTCTCCAACCCTACATTCAGACTATAAAGGTAATCAAATACGTGACTTATATTACAACTAGCACTTGCACCAAAAAGAGGTGCAAGGAATACACTGATAGGTATTTGATTGAGAGGAATAAATAAAGCTTTACCTAACAGAAGAAAGTGTATAAACATGTTACTCTAGACACATGAATCATTATAAAAGTACACAATAGCATGTATTTTAGATGATTTAAAGTCAATGTGTTGTATTATGGTAGTTAAGAAAAGATAAGTTACACATCGAACAAAGATGTGGATACATTAAGACATACATATATACAACAATTTTTTTTTGGTGCTTTTTATAAATTATTTGGTTAAAATAATTATTATTCTATTGTAAAAGAAAGTGAAAACATAGTGACAAGAATAAAACAATAAAACTTAAAGCTTTGTCAAAGTTGACTTTGATACCAAGTTAGATAATTTAAACATGTGTTATAACAAATTCAATTTTTCAAAAGAATAAATTGAAATTTATTTATTTAAAAAGTGTGAGAATTAGAATACAAATGGACATATAAGTAAATTCACGAAGATTATAAAAAAAAATTGAATTATGTTAAAGATGGCTTGGATACTAAGCTAGGCAATTTAAACATTTGTTATAGATAAAATCAACTATTCAAAAAAAAACCTAATTGAAATTTTGTTATTTAAAAAGTTTGATAATTGGAATATAAGTGAAGATATAGTTAAATTTGTCCAAATTATTTTAAAATTTAAACATGTATTTTAATCACACTCCAAAGTAGGGTTAAAGAGGACCTTTAGTGTGAAGGGATTCAAAATATAGACTATTAAAATTGTATGTCATTATTACAATATTTTTAAAAATTGAATTAGAATAAATGATGAGTGTCCAATTTAAGCATTAAATATCTAGTTCAATTTTAGAGATAAATAGGGGCAAAGCTACAAATGTAATATGAAATGCTTTAAAGTATAGATCATGAAAATTATATTATGGTTAGATTTTTTTTATTAAAGTTAACCTATAACTCTTCCATATGAAACATATGAGAAAATGATGTCTTTTTGTTTTTGGAGATAAGATAAAACAATTGCAAACAACTAAGAGATAAAATAGAACCAAGATAGATACTAATAATATAATATAATTTTGAAATGCACAAGAAATATATGGGGCATTGCCTTCTTCAAAATATGCATCACATTACATTTCTCTCAAGAAGGTACAAAATATAGATAATTTTAAATTATTTACAAATTGTTCTATTTTATTGACTTCAAAAACCTAGACACCACATGTTGCGAAACTTTTTTATTTTACTTGTTTAATGATCATACTACAACTAAGTGATAGTGAGCTTGTAAATAATTGAATATCTATTTCATTAAACCTGTTCCAATTCACATGCATTTGAGATAATTGATGTTAGATGAACACTAATTGTGACCTAAAAAGGCCAAAAAAATGTCAATTGTAGATGAGAAAATTGTTAAGATTATACTTCTCATCTTAAAATTGTTAAAATTGTTAAGAGGTGGTAGTGAATAGTACTTCTCATCTTTTACCCATTGAACTTGGGTACCTTGTTAAGATTTGATGTGAAGACCTACTCCTTTTCCTCATATTCTATGTTATGCTTGTTGGGGAAATAATAGTGGGTTAATCCTACTTATGTACATAGGTGGATTGCGGATATGGCATCTTTCTTATTTGGTTGGTATGATATTTATCCTTTATATACTTACACTCCTCTCCTAAGGTAATCTCTCTCTCTCTCTCTCTCTCTCTCTCTCTCACACACACACACACACACACACACACACACACATTTCCATCTTCCATAATGCTCCTATAAATTTTGACATATAAGATCCATTTAGTTTATGGAAAAAATGGGTGTTGTGCATAGTTTCTAGTTTGAATCAAGTAGTTTATTTCCTTGATGTCTCAAATCAACCTCTAACATAATTGTTAAGGAGAGATAAATGAGAGGTAAGACAAATGTAAGAATATTAGCATTGCAAACAATATAAAAGGATGGATGTAATACCCTTGCATATGTTTAAATTATTTTAACTTATGTGCACAAGGTAGGACATTTTTTTTAATGTATGCTAGGCTATTGTTATTTTTTGGTGTAGTGACTTGGTAAAGATCCTACTAGATGATCTATTTTTATGGTAGATACATTTATATGTGCAATCCATTATTATCTTATCCTTATGATCATATTTTGATAATGTTTATGTTTCATAATTATAATATATATTACTTTGGTCTTTCTCGTGGTTGTAATAATGTTATTGAGGATGAGTAAGGATACTCACATGTTTTATATACATGCTTATGATGTTTTTTCCATAATGTGTTTGTAGGAAGAGGGATGATGTCATATTACTCACTCATGAGGCTCATACAATATATCAATTATATCTCCATCATTTGCTTTTGCTAACATATTATTTATGCATGTATGTTGTTTCGTACATGTGAGTATGCCACATGGCTTCGTAGGTATGAGTGTGCCTTCATATGTCTCGATGGTGGTAGAGGAGAGGTAACCAAAATATCCAAATCCAAACTTGACCTAAGCCATTGTCCCATGAAAGGAAAATTACGTAGTCCTGTAGGTACCCTTCTAAATTTTTTAAAGTGACAATATCTGATCATCCTAGTTACTATATGTGTGTGTGTACGTGTATGTGAGTTTTGGTATTCGTTGTATTATTAGTAGCATGAACTATTATCCTTTTTAATATTTATTGATGTATTTAGAGTGTCAAATGTATTGTAGTCTAAGTGCTAAATTTATATTAAAAGATTATTTAATAGGTGTTAATATTATTTATAACTTAATTGTTATATTTTGTATTAAAGGTTAATTATGAACCTCATATGACATTTCAGTAATAGATATTTATTTATTGAATATTAATTTGTTCATCTTCTTTTCAATTTCTTTCATTGAATCTTGCAAATTGAGATAGGTACTTGATTCCTTTTCTAATTTGGTTTTAGTTTTATGATTAAATTACTTTAAAGAATCTAAATTTTGTGATGTATTAAGTATTTGTAAGTATTATTTCAATTATGTTTTGTTTCCTTTCTTCTTTTTTCTTTTACACAAGTTGGGATTTCATTGGGTGTTCATATTTGAGTGGTAGGATTAATTTGTTAGTGTTTCTAGAAGGTTATCAGAGATATCTCAAGTGGTTGTTTACTTGATTTTCGTTCTAGGAAAAAATGAAACACTATTGATAATCCTATATTAGGGAAATTGAATGGGTTGAATGCCCCGTTCTATGTCAAACAATTACATTGAAATAATTGTGTTGTGTGTTTGTGAATTGTGTAGCTTTTCCATTGGCTGCATGGCTTGGCTCCTAGTCGTATTGTTTGAAAAAACATAAGTGAAAGCTTCCATATTTCAAATTGTAAGTTGGTGTAAACATTTTGAGTAATTAAAAATTTCCATGTAAGATTTTCAAAAGTGCAAAGTTATAATGTTCAATTAATAAACCCTCTAGCCTAATGAATATTTTCTTCATACACATCATCCTAATCTAGTACCAAAATTATGCGAAAGGAAAACTCCTCGAGTATGTTGTAATGGTGGCTATACTAGTCATTAAGTCAATACTTACACTTTGTTTGAAAGCTCCCATATTGCAAATTGTAAGTTGTAAACATTTCGAGTGATTTAAAATTTCCATGTAAGATTTTCAAAAGTGCAAAGTTATAATGTTCAATTAATAAACCCTCTAGCCTAATGAATATTTTCTTTAGACACATCGTCCTAATCTACTACCAAAATTATGTGAAAAGACAACTCCCCGAGTATGTTGTAATGGTGGTTATACTAGTCATTGAGTCAATACTTACACTTGTTGGTGCCCAAGCTAAGAGGGAGTGTTAGTTCTAGGTCGCTTGGACAGTTGTTTGTCCATATGTGATTAAGTAGAAAATAATTATTTGTTAATTAATTGACTCCTTCTAGAAGCAGCTAGTAACCTATTGGTTAGGTTGTTTTAATCGAGAAGTAACTAGAAACTTCTTGGTTAGGTTGTTATCAAGAAGCAACTAGAAACTTTTTTGTTAGGTTGTCTTGATCAAGAAGCAACTAGAAACAAATTTATGATTTATCTATAGAGAGAGCTTTTGTTGAAGCTCAATTAGAATGAAATCTAGCTTATGTTAAGTATAAAGAAGCTTGGGTAACCATTCAAAAGGAAAATGCTGCCCAAATATGGATCGCCAACAAAACTTTCATTCAAGAGTTAAAGAAGCGGCTTCTAAAGGGGGGAGAAGAAGGCAAAACATGCAATGAGTTAATAGCATTGCTCACTAATAAATCTTCTTGAGGTTTCAACGACCAAAGATATTTGGATCCTGGACTTCCCATCGGATTGGATATAGAGTCAGAATTGAATACCTGTCAACAATCTTCCAAGATGACTGCAGTCTCACTACTGAGTCTTATTTAAGAGATTTCCACATTTATCGATAACGAGGGTGAGTGTAAAAATATGACAAACAAAGCTATTAAAGCATGCTCACAGGCATGTAATATAATGGATGTGGTTGGAAATGTTGCTAGTGAAGTAGCCATGCTTGCCAAGGTCGCAAAGGAATTACTACACAAGTTAGAGGAGCCGAAATGGCTTGATCACTACCTTCCACTGAGTGATTTTGGTGACAACTCTCCAGGAGTTGTCAAAGCCAAAGTAGAAAATCTGTTTCAAATATGGAAAGAAGTAGCAAATGCATACAAGTCGAAAGCGTGGGAGGAGTTGGTAGCAGCTTACAAAATGTACAAGCAAATGTTGAAGAATTATATAATTATTAAAATTTTCTTATTTAAATATTATTGAATAATTATTTCTTTATACTTTTATTAGTCCCTGCCTATAAGGCAAGAGACTCTAGTTTTTGGCTAGTTTATCCTATTAGTATTTTTTTGGAAAGATCTAAAAATATTAATGAATATGAAATGTTTAGTCTCAAAATAGAAATTTTTATATTTTAATGCTATTTTTTAATTGGTTATAAAAAATTTTGTTAGTGGTTTTAAGGAATTTAAAATGAAAAATCAATTAATATTATTGTTTAGCTATCTCTTCAAAGTGACGTAATTAAAATTAAATAGGCCGCACATTTAATTTTTATGCTAAATGATGCATCATGCAACTGTGAAATTGGCCATTCCCAAAAACATACCATTAAAAATTGATTAATATTAATGTTCAAGGATTTATTAAAAGTAATGTGATTTAAATGAAAGAGGCCACGTTCATTCAATTAAAATGTAGTGTTAAATGCATTTTATTGAGTTGTACCATCATGTTTCTATATTCACATGTGCCATTGGAGGAATAGTTCAGCCATCTCCTGATTAAACTATAATGTTAAATGCATTTTCTTTTGGAAGTACCATGTTTAGTGGTGTGTGGAATGGGGAAATTGGCCATTTCTGAAAATTTGGCATTGGTCATTAATACGTTGCAATCGCAAAGCGAGTATATTTGATAGATTGTTGGTTACTTTAATGGTGTTTTCTCTTGTTTAATTGCATATATTTATTTGTCTAAAATTGTCCAGTTGATTTTGATGATAATGTTGTTGAATTATTCATTTCCAAAAGTCTGAAATTGAAGGGGCTAGCAGACGTGTGGGCTTCAAAATCAACAACTATTTTATGCACGGATCTCTCCATTCGAGCAGCTGGTTCTAGACACCACGTTATGCCTACAGTCATTTCTTTAGGAAATTGATATTTTTGTTCACAGCGTTTCATTATATGTTTAGTTCAGTCAATATTTCGTACAGATACAAATCGGTGCCTTTGGTTTCGAAGTTGGGACCATTTTCATAGTTTCTGATGCGTACATTTTTTGGAGTTAGTTCTTAGGTGAGATTATGCGTCGCCCTTGATTCTGTAAGCTGAGGGCATTTTATTAAATTTGTGAACTAGAGTCATGGTGGAATGTGCCTTATAACTATTGCACTCCCATCTTGCTGAATAATAAGCAGCCTTATTGCTGTCAGGGAAACGTTAATTTGTACAATTAATATTAAGATTCTTTATAATGACTCTTTCTGGTTTCGTCATGAGTTTTTCAGCATAGAAGGTTTGCGATTCTCATGTTTTTAAATTCTGTACCCATTTTTTGCAGCGTTTTAGTTTAAATGGTACATTTTACTTCATTACTGCACTGTCATGCGAGTTTTACTTTATGCATTTTTTTATTTTGTGTATTGATTGCTTGTTATTTTTCTTGTGATGGTTTGAGAAAAAAGTCGTGCGAGTGGTTTACTGGCACTATATATATCATTTCGGATTTTTGTGCAGAGAGGGCTGGGATTGGGTTTGTTCGCCCAGGTCTTTACTTACAACCAGGCATAAGGAAGCAACATGATTATAATTACACTGAAAAATTTAGAACGATTGTCATAAGATCTCCACTATTAGCATTTCATTTATCTCTTTTAAAATATAATAGTATTGCAAGCCACACAAATTAGCAAAGGCACGAAGGCATCATGTATGCATGAATCCATATAGCAATCATCGTATTTCAAAGATGTTATAATGAGACAGTTTATCAACCAGTTCCAAGCTACAGTATCCGTATTTTCAATGTGTGTCTATTATTTTTGTACTCTGTACTCTGATCCTCATTTGGCATTTTGAGTTTTTGTAGAATTTTTTTTTTAACTCTGCAGCAGATAGGCTAGGTTTGAACCCTAATTTCATTTATAGACTTTGTGCCTGTTGAGTCTTTTGGGAGTTGTTCTAGTTTTACTCTGTTAAGAATCAGGTTTTGGCTTCGATATCACCGTTTATTTGTGTTTTGATCATCTTCCTGGTATCATAGCATGAACCCTCAAAGCATTTCTTCTCATTATTTTTTAACTCTGTACTCTAATGGCCTATAGGTATTTTTTGTCTTAGTATATTCACTTCCCCTGTAGATGTTGAATTTCATGGCAGCTTCTTGTTTTTCTTTGTATTAGACATTTCATTTTTCCACTTTCAGAAATATGTTGTAATTAATGAGCCCTTCTTACCTTTCACTTGGGTTGTGCTTTTGGAGCCACTAGATACTCTTTCTTTGTCATTGTTTTGCTGGATCTTCTGAGAATATATTTTGTAGCATGCGATCTTATACAAGGATGCAACATTTTAAGAATCTTAAATTTGATAAATTAATGATGGAAATCCTAAATTATTATTTTGGCAGTAGTTGTTTTTCTAGAAATTTCTGGAATGTTGTCGGTAGACTAGGTTTGAACCTTGATTTCATGGAGAAACTTTGTGACTTCTGTCTTTTGAAAGCTTTTCTAGTTTTGCTCTGTAAAAAATTTGGTTTGGGGCAGATTTTACCCCTTGTTTGAGATTTTGGTCTCTTCATTTTGTCTAATCTTAAACTCTTATGGACCCATTACAAAATGTCTTTTGATGAAGGTGATATTACTTTTCCACTGTTTCCTTTCAATCTCTAGTCTTCTGAACTCAATGGCTCTATCTATATTCTCAACGATAGGGTTCACTTATTCTCTCAAATTTCATGCACATTAAGAGTCACCAGTTCCTGTATTGCCATCATCTTTATCATTATCGATTGTTGCTGCTATCTTAGTTGTTGAGTTCAAAGACCAGATTGAATATTTAAATAACACCAAATAGCAAAATGAAAAATAGAAGCAGTCAGAAAATAGACATAACGCAGCAAAGTACAAGGCTCACTGTTAAAGGTTACAGCCATGAAACACAGGGTAATCTCTTCTATTAACTGTTGCAGCAAAGTATAGAGTCTCTTCTCATCATTGATACAAGTATTTGAACTCTCCAAATTGGAAGAGACAACATGTAAATGAAGAGGCATGGAGAAGAAGAATGGTCAGATGACCATTTGCCTTCACACATTCAACAATCTCCACTTGAAAGTCCAGCCAATACAGCCACAAGCAGTGATGTCCCCTTTTCTTCCAATCTTAGTGTCACATCTTAACCAGACCAAGAAAGCTTTGCAAGACTTTAGCTTCTCCAAATTTTGTTCAAGGACACCTCAGATAAGTCTTCTCGAAGCCATGTTGGAGTCAACAAAATCTCACAGCTGAGCATCGGTTTGTTTAAAATTCAAAGCATTTTTAGAACTGGCCTTTGTCAAATTTACACATACCTGCAGGACCTCTGGCCTGTGATTTGTGCCCTTTGTAAAATAAAATTGATTGCTGGTTGTAAAACCTGAGTATTTCACATGTGTGGAAGTTGCAATTTCATTTCCACTTCTGAGGAACTCACGTCAACTTGCTGGAGACATTTTGTGGGCATATTCCTTACACCACATTTTGCATACATGTCTACTAAATAAAGCATTCTCAACAACAACGTCCAATTCAAATTTGTTGATAACAGTATAGTCACAGACTTCCTTGTTCTTCGTGAGAGTCATTAAACCAATGCATGCCTTTGGGAACAATTATAGGTCTGTTTAGTTGATGGAATAGGAACAGAAAAATTGGAATACGATTTTTATTTTCTGTTTGGTTCATCACTTGGAATAGGGAGTAGGAATACATATTGCCATTTTGCCTCCAAAATGAGCTTATACCCATTCCAAAAAATAGCTGTTATTGGAATAGCCATTCCTATTCCCAATATTACATGCCTATTCTCCATTCCTATGCCTGCGGCCAAACAGGCCACGCCTATGGAACACTCGATTGTAAACCTATCTTTTTCATTACTCACAGAGACCTCAATTACAATCCCCATACCTCCTTGTTCTTTTATTGCTCGTTAGTCTTCTCATGCAAGCACCTTGCATAATCATTTTCTTGTCCAAAAGTTTCTATATTTGCCATAGTTCTTCTGATGACCATAACAAAAGTGCCTGAATTTGTACAACCATTGTATTTTTCTCCATACGGTTTCGGTACGAGAACCTAGTTCATGGGTTCGCGATTCTTTATTTCATTATGGTTCCTATGGATTCACACACACACACACACACACAAATCAATAAAAGAAATATAAATAATAATTTTAGTCTCTTTTTCATAAGTTGGTCTGTTATTGCTTTTGGTATTTGATTTGCCTTCCCATTAATTTAAGGTGTGGTTCTGCAGACAACAGTTTTCACATTGTTTGTTACAATTTTTTTGTATGATATTGAAGAAGGCACTAGAAATCTACACAATAGCCCTTAGAAAAATGTTGCAGGAAATTTCAAAAAGAGAAGCTTCTAGAGCCACTTTTCAGACATTTTTAAGGACTTAAGTGAAAGAATTTTTTTTTTTTGAGCAATTGCTTTGTTTTTCAAAGAAACACATTTATTTACCTTTCAAATCATTGATGTAATTATTTTTGCTTCAACAATTTATTTTATTGATTATGATGTATTTTCATCTTATCTATGAAACTAATGTTTTTATTAAATCTTAATTATTAATTTTTTTTTAAAACATTCTAAAGTCCTATTACTTTATACTAATTTTAACAATTAATTTATTTTTAAAATTATATTTAATAGAATAATATACATTTGCAAACAGAAACTCTCTATTTGTAATTCCACACAAATCCGCCATTCAAAAAACAGTCTGCAATCACTATGTTTCTTTTTAATAAATTAGGTTTTCATTTAGATTTTTAAATACGGCCAATATTTAAAAAAAATTAAATGCTAATTAAGTAGAATTTTAATATTCATTAACATCTTAAGAATTACTAATTCTTTGGACATGTTTAATTATAGTATTATGTTTTCTTTAATTTCTTTACTTTTACTTTACTTTTAAATTTATTTTATTTATATAATTATTTTTATAAATTTCTAACTTTTTAAAACATTAACATTATAACAATTATAAATTTTATAATTTCTAATTTATATTTAAAAGTACATTAAATCTTTTTTTTTAAAAATTACAATGCAAATGTATTTACTTTATTTTGGTACATTTTAAAAATCATTATAAGATTATTTGTCTATAATTTCAACTTGATCCTCCATATGTTCAGCATTTTTAAATTTAGAAAAAAATTATAAAAATATATGTTACTTATTATTGGAAACAAAAATAGATTTATTATTGGAGTTCCAAGCTTTTGTATATTATAATAGAATCTTCATGTTTGTAAAATAAGGATGATAAGATGTTTTATAGATCATTATTTTGTGATATGATAATATTGATTGATTAATCTAATGTATTATACTATTCTATGCTATTATTTGTATTTTGATTATTTTAAAGTATTTTTGTTTCTATTATACTAACATGTTTTGTGGTTCATTATTTTAATTTTAATAATTTAAAATATTGATTGATTATTCTAATTTATCACTATAGGCTGTTTAGTATTGAGGTTAATTAAATAAATTTAATAATGAAAAAGTGAAGAATTAATGTGGAAGTTTGTTCGTAAATTATTTTTTGGTTAAAAAATTGTCACCCCTTCTCCTTAATTATTTTCAACTAGTTTTCATCTCACTCCATTTTTTTCTTTATTTATTTAGCTTAATTACTTTTTTAAGGTAAAAGATCATACGACCTGTACTTGTATTAAAATATATAGAATTAGAGAGGAGATTACAAATTGTTGCACAAGGACAAGATGACCAAAGAACCAACCCACCCCCCACATATTCTCAACCAAGAATACGTTATATTCACATTTAATTTTATTTAATTTTCTTATTAATTTAGAAAATTAATTAGCCATTATCTCCATTTTTAACTTATATATTTTTTCTATTTATTTAACTTTTAACTTTTAAAATTGATTTAGAGTTTAGTTTTTAAATAATATTATTTTTAAAAAATTAGTTTAATTTTTTACTTTAAATATTAATTTTTAGTTTTATAATTTATTTAGCCAATAAGATATTTGTGGAGTAGTACATTTTAATATTTCTTCAATTAAATTTTCATAATATTATTGATAAATTAAATATGAATAAATAATTATTTTTAATCTATTTAAAATATTTTAAAAAATATATATTTTATTTAAATTGAAAATTATTAATAATTTAATTTATTCACATAAAATTATATTTTAAACAAATATTTTTATTATACAAATATAGACTCATCATTGCAAACACCTATATCTTCACTAGTTTAAATATAAAATAAAATAAAATAAAAAAACATAAACAATATATATAATTTTCTAAAAGAGTGTAGATGTCTCCATTATTTCACTTATATATAGTGTAAGCAACTAAACGTAATACTTAGTTAACATTTATTTTTAAAAATTATGAAAAAAATTATATACTTCTACAAATCTTTGTACTCCGTTTAGCTTTCATTCAGAGAAAGAAAGTAGACACTAACAGATGGAAATATAATCAAAGGAGGGAATTATTAGATACGATAAAATCTTTAAAATGTGGCTGTAGTTTAGTGGTGAGAATTCCACGTTGTGGCCGTGGAGACCTGGGCTCGAATCCCAGCAGCCACAAATTTTAAAATAAATGTTTTCTGTTTTGGAATCATTCTTTGTTAGACAAAACCCACATTTAATTTCTTTCTATATTTTTGGGGGTACAGTAAAATACTTTTACTCTGTTCGCTGGAATCATGTAATGAATGATCAAATAATCCTTAACAATGCAAGGATGAATTCTTAAACGCACATTTCTGAACAACAATTTTATGCATAAATATGTCACTGTCTAATGTAATCGAGCATTATAGTCTTGTATATTTGACAATGCTCGAGTAGTTATTATTTTGTATGTAGTTACAATTAAGTTTTGTTGTTTGAGTAAAACATTTCATAAAAAGTTTCTATCTTTATTGTCTTTGTCTTTAGTTGTTACAATAATTACATTTTGTTTTGAAAATAATATGATTTATGCAAGCTTTCTCTTTTTTTCATATAACTATATATGGATCTTTCTCTTTTTTCATATAACTATATATGGATTACTTTTCATTTTAGATTGTTTGTCAAATGTGAAAGGAGGTTGAATGTGAAACTTTTCTATTGATAAGTTCTTGTCTCTTGTAGCGTGAGCCCTTGATATTTGTGTATAATGACACCACACAACATGTTGAATAAAAATTGACTTTGGAATAGAAATTTAATGATTTTAACATCAATTTATTATGCAATTTCACTGCATCATTAGCAACAAATAAATATATAGACCTATCGGAATCTTTGTTGTCATCCACACTTAAAGTGTATATCTGTATAGCTTATTAGAAGTTCCCAATCATTTGCTATTGGGTTTGCAACTAGTATGTTATATAATAGTTTTTGATTAAGTAAAACAAGTTTTGAAGGGTGCTTGAAACCCTGCACAAGTCTAAAGATTTTCAAAGAGTGCATAAACAAAAGGTACAACATACAAACGCAGAACTGATCACGCCCCAATCTAAGGGTAACCATGGTGACAAAAAGCTAGTCACTAGCCAAAAGAAAAGATCCAGCAAGGAGGCAGGGCCAGATACATCACGATTTGCCTTTTGATTTAGAGCCTCCTTTGCATGATCGGAGATTCATTTCTAAAGGAGGAGTAGATGGCTTAGTTTTCTTTCTTTTTACTGCAGTCCAACCATCCTCCACCTTAGCTGCATCAACAATCCAATCCCCAAAAGAAGCAAAACAATGGAGCCCAGGGGAATCCGAGAAAACAACAATCTCCCTAGAAGAACCTAAAGCCAGCTGCCCCCCCAACTAAAATAGGAGGAAAGTCCAAAACAGGGTTGGGGCCAGGAGAGGGAATAGGGTCCTGGCCCCCAATAGGACCAAGAGGAACAACAAACTCCTTCTCCATCGAAGAATCATTTGTAGAGGAGACATTCGTAGACAAGGGTAGAACAGAGGAGGTCTCCAATGAAGGGGCCATAGGAGAGCCATTCGGGATAGCAGTTGTGGCAGCCACCAGAGAGTCCTGAGAAGAGTCACCATCCCCAATAGAGGGGGCTTTGAGGAAAATGTAATGATCATCCAACACATTCTTCCACCAAGAAGGAGACTTCTTCTATCTAGGTTTTTCAGAGGAGCAACGAGCAGCAAGGTGACCGGTCTTGTGGCACTTCTTGCATCAGAAAGGGATACCTTCATAATCAAGACACTGGATCCAAGATTCAATTGGAGAGGCCAAACAAATCATTGCTGAGAGACCCTTGGAGATGTCGACCTCTACTAGGATCCGAGCATAAGTGGTGCGATACACATTGGAAGAAGCATAATCCACTAGCAAGAAATCCCCAATGACCTCTCCCATTGCCTCTAGGACATAATCCACTCAAAGGTGAAGGGGAGGATTCGGCAACCTGACCCACAAAGGGACCTTGTTAAAGGATTTCGTTGACAGATCAAAATCCTTGAACCAGGGTTTAGCCATCAAGGGGTATTTCTCTTCCCAAGAGAAACCCCGACGAAGAATAACATTTCTATCTTCAGTTGAATCAAACTTCACAATGAAAAAACCCCTAGCAACTGGGTATATCTGAGCTATACCTGAGATGAAGGGTTCCCATACACGACTAATCCATGCATGTAGGTCCAAAAGGGAGGGCCAAAAACCCTTAAAGCGAAAAATAGCAGTAGTAGAGGAGAAACTAACCAACTGTTCTGAGTCCTCAACAATGTTCGGTTCTAACTCAAGTACCAGTGAGTTGCCAACAGCAACAGGCTCAATGACTTGGGACCTCAACCTCGCCTTCGGACCACCAATGCCGCCTAGGAAGCCCGTCCTTGCAACGTCGTGTAGTCCGGCCTCGAAAGCAGCGACATTAGCGAAAGAGCCCCATGGACTAGAGATCGTAAAACCCACAGAGGCACTGGGTGAGGCCGAAGTGGCAATAGCTCGGGCGCCAACAAGAGAACCCTTCCCACTGATGGTGCCATCCCCCGCAATAGACCCTAGTGGAGGGAAATTGTCAACGACAAGACTAGAAGTCAAAACATGAAAGGAAGAAACCACACGCACAAGGGATTTCAAATTTCCATAGGAGCGGGAAGCCATTTCTATGTTGTTAATAATCCGTCAAATGCTCCTTCGTATGTTATATAATAGTTGACAATACTATTTAGTCATTTTCATATGGATGTAATTAAATAAGATTTATCTGTATTAGTTGCTCCTAGAGGATCATGTGTAGAAGCTCATGGAACCAATATTATGATCCTCAATTATTTGGAGTGCTAGAATTTTCTCTGGTGATAAAATGTAGTGTGGATGCTTGGAAACCAAAAGTATTTTGTTCTTATTTTTCTATACATAGCTATAATGCAAAAATAATATAAATTAGTATTCTAATTAATATAATAATTTTTATAATGTTCAAACTATTTATATTAATTTATAATAGGATAAATATCCAAGATAATGGTAGATCTATTTCATCATTACACTTCATTTGTCATGACTATTAATGTGAGATATTTTTTTAGCAAAACTTAAATAAAATCATTTTTATAATTGAACTCACGTCATTTTTTATCTATAACTCACAAACTCTCCCAATCTACCTTCTTATCCCTACATTTATATCTTCCAACCTAACACAAATGGATACTCATTTCTCCTTCCCTAACTCCATCTCATCCATTTTTTTAAACCTTTCACTCATATCTATCTATATCAAATTTCTTCTATCCCTCTTTAATCTAATAATCTCCCCCTCTCCTCTTCATATTCTCCTTCCTACTCCCTTCCTCTTTGGTTCTCCTTCAAAATTATTATCCCCACTTTGATATTCACTTTTCTCCTTATTTTTTTAGTTTGGTATCATGTTAATAGCTTTGTTAGTTTTAATTCTAGTTAAAGTTTATATTTTAAAGAACAAAAATATAAGTTATAAATTGTAAAAAAAATAAATTTAAAATAAAGAAACTAAAACTTACAAAATAATAAATTTTATCATACATTAAGTATAATTATTCATTATATATTGGGAAAAGTTTGTAATTTAAATTTACTTTTGAAGGCTATTTCTCATCTAGAAATTTATAGTTTCATTGTATTTCAAACATGATTTTCAAATGTATTTTGTAATTTAACATTACATCAATTTTAAAATATAATACTATTACATATTTTATATTTTCTTTTGACTAAATCAATCTAGGTCAATCTAAACTATTTGTTACACATTTTAAATAAAAGAACATAATTTATTATTGTTATTAAAAATATTAAATAATTTATACTATATATCATAAATAAAAATTTATTGTAACATTAAAAAAATCACATAACAAATATAAATTCACCAAACTATTACAAAGAAATGGTTATTTCTAAAGTAATCCATTTAATTTTCACCTTTAGTACTTCAAGAAATGTTCAATTTATAGAAATTTATACTCTTAGAAATGAAAATTGTACTAATAGTTGTTAATTCTCATAGAAAAGATGGATAACAAAATATATTTATTATTGTTTCATATCACTAATATTTGGAAGTCTAGATGGTATCCTCCTTAAACGTACCATATTCATTTAATTAAATCCATAGTTAAAATTTAAACTACATATAAGATTAAAGAATCCATAAAATGTTTAAGTGTTAGCATTAATTTCAACCCTTTATTGAGTCTCAAAGATAATAGAGGTATTAAGAAAACATATCAATTGCTCTTAAAAGGTAGGGTTTTCTCATAGAAGATGATTTCTAATTTCAACTTAATAAAAACACTTTATTATCTAGAAACATATTTCATTCCTCCTAATTCATCTTGTTTGTTCAATATTTTACCCTAAAATAATAAGATCTATTTGACCATCAAAAATGTAAGGTCCCATCCAAGTAAGGACTAGTATGATTGTTAATTTGTCTACAATATAATTTGATTAGTAGTAAATATTAATTTTCTCATTAGAAGAACATTATAAGACTTATGCAATAATATGATTAGGGAGAATCCTTATGTGACTTGCTATGATTAGTATTGTTTAAAAAAAAGATTGACTTATCATTCGTAACCATCTAAATATTAGGTGCAAATGTGTATGTGATACTTTGTATAGAAGAATTCTACTTATTTAATTAATGTGCAAAGTTAGACTCAACTTATGATCAACTGTGGATTTTGTTCATACAATTGACAATAATTATAAATAGAAATGGTCAGACCTCTTTACATATGATACGATAGTTTAGATAGTTTATGAGACTGGTAGAATTAGAACTAATTCACAGTATGATGAATTGTGTAATTTATGTTAACATCTTGATTAGCTAATGTGAGTTACCTTATGGATAAATAATTTATATTATTCATCTTATCTCATCATGATAATTAGATAGTTTTAGTAATTGAAATTATGGCCAATTGAATTGAATAGATATTGTGTTGTGGTAAATACATTCTACATAAGGTGACTATGAAAATGGAAATCAAGTTTGCGTTATGTGATTATTGTTTTGAAGTAAATTATGTATCATTTTAATTCAAAATAAAGAAGTACAGAAATGAATAGAATGTAGATAACACAATGAATACTAGTGATACTTGTTATGTTATTCTAAGAGATATTATGATTTGAATCCTATAATTAGTGAGAATAAGTACTTATGCTTGATAAATTTGATTAATGTATGTCTAAGGTGTAAGGTGTTTTGATACATATGCTATGAATTATTAATGTGGTTATTATTCTTGAAAAGTTTGTAATTAGAGAAATTAAAATAAAAAGAATGATACTTATTTGTAAATGAATTTCATATGCAAATGATTCTGAAGAAATGATGTTGGAATATGATATTGATCTAATGGGTTGATCTATGGTTAATTCAAGGATATGTATTAATGTTTATAGTCTTATATTTATATGTTTGAGTTACTGATGTTAAATTTGAATTTGTACAGCGGATGATTATGAAGGCCTAATCAAATGATTATGAAGACCTTTGAGAAAACTATGCCAAATCTTGTACAACAATCAAAGTCGACCTCAATGCAAACTTTTTGTAAAATCGGATATGAACTAAAGTTGGACTTTAGAGGGGTCAAAATGGATCCTAGAGTGCATTCTGGGTTAAAATAACCTAACCCACTTATACTACCTAAGGTTGGGGGTTAGTTGAGGGTCAAATCATGGTTAAAATTTACATTATGACACCTCAAAAGGGCCCCACTTCAAATGTGACGAAAATGAATAGTGGGAAACAATGGGTTATGACACATTGATAAGAGAGCCATGTGCCTTCATTAAAGAGGGAAGGAAGACTTTGGAGGGGGAACTTTTTCACCATTGTTGGAGATGAAAAAGGGAAGATATATGCAGAAGAGGAGGGGAGAATGACAGAATTATGGAGAGGAAGAAGAAGATGGAGGAAGAGGAGGAATGATTCTTGGTTGAAGATGAAGATCCATCTAAAGGGAGAGCTCTTGAAAAGATAAGTAACTTATATACATTTAGAGTAGTTCTTACTTATTGAGATGAAATATTGTTAGAAAATTTATGACATAGTGTTTAGAGAGAACTCTTAGGATTGCATCCATGATCTCTTGGTTGAAATGAGTTCTCTTGCCCGGGGGTATGGCTAGGGCACAAGCAGCCTCATGATGCCATTATGGTAGGGTGGAAAAGGGCACTTGTGTGAATGGTTTTGAAAATTATTGTTGTATCTTGCAAAGAAATGAAAATGAAACTTATAAAAGCTAAGCCTTGCTACTTGATTTAAGATTGTGTATATGATTCAATGCAAAAGAGAAGTTTGTGATCTTACATTTGCGATGTATGAAAGGTTTCCTGTTTGAATACAAGAAAACCAAGAAAATAAAAGAAATAGTTCTATGTCTTATTAAGATGCATATTTGAAAGACTGTTAAATGGAAATCTAATGCTCTTTTGAGTTCAAATCAATTAGTTAATCAAAGTTTCAATTTCCTTATAGTGTGGATCTGAAATTTGTAGTTGAAAATAGTTATCTTAATCATGTCTTCTTTTAAAGGAATCTATGTTAGTTTTTGGTAGAAAAAAATGGGCATGACAAAAAATAAAATAATGATGAAGCAATATGTCAAGTACCCCATTAGTGTTCAATTTAAAATTCATAACAAAAATTGAAAAGAAACAAGGCATATATGGTATAGAAAGTTGTGAGATTTCTTTTTAAGCTAGTAAGTCATAAATGGATTGATTTTTGTGGCTTTGTATAGGGGATAGTAATTCTTCAAAACTGTAGATTTCTAGATAGAAACAATATTACTATGGGGCTACATGAACCATCAATTTGAATTCAGGACTTCTCAACTTACAATAAAATTTTCCACAACCAAGAGACTTGTATAAAGTTTAATCTTGCATATCCTTCAATCCTTATAAGGAACAAACATATCATGAAAAAAATTTAAGAGAACATCAATTGATATTGTTAATGATTGTTCATTTGCAAAATGTAATTTTTATTTAACAATACAAAATCTTTGGTGAAGAATTTAAAATTAGTGTGGATTTGTGCATTTGAGTAATACACAAATTTTCATGCTGATTTGAGCAATTTATTGACAATACCTTCAATTGTAAATTGTAATATATGAAAAATGTTTTTAGACTATGAGTCTTTTTATTTTTGATGCAATCTAAACAACTAACAATTGTTGTTTCAAAGTGGATGAGGTGCTTGTCTTTGTATTGTTCATTCTCCTTTTCAGGAAAAATATCTTCCACACACACACACACCAATGGAAGCATTGAAATAATATTTACCAGCTAGTATTGTTTGATCTTCTTGTCTCTTTCACACATTCAATTTTACCATTCCGTTAGGTCCATTTTTTCATAAGCTGATAGCAATTTTTATGATGTACCATCGTATTTAGGCGTCTGACCATGCCAGATTATCAGACAAATCTAGTGGTAGCTCTCCTAGGAATGAGCCTATCAACTCAACTAGCATTTTACATCTTATGTGTGTTTAAATCTTGTGGATCTAGTAAAGAATGTAGAGTAGTAAGTTTCGTAAGACATATGTAACGAGCACTTCAATTTAAATTTATTATAGTAGATTCTTTAAGTTGCTATTAAGTAGCATGACGTATTAAAAATAGATATTAGATTACAAATGTTAAATCTTCTTCTAATAAATGTCTTATGGTGCTTCTTTGCACCATTAAGTCCTAAAAATAGATGTCAAATCACAATCATGTAGGTTTTAGAAGCTCATGACAATTAGGATATAGGTGCAACATAATCACATATTGAAATAACATATTTTCATATATACAAGAAATGTAGACATTAAGATCATATCATAAACAAAATCATTAGCGAGTATCTAAATTTAGAAGTTTAGATCTAATCAACCAACATATAAAATCATCAAAGTGGCAACAATAGAGAGCTAAACAACTTCCAACCTCTTGTATTTAGGTTTTTCTTGCATTATCTAATTTAGTTTAAGTAGGTCATTAGTGGATCCCAAAATCCTTTCTCCAATTCTTAGAGAAACTATTTACCCTAATACATCTATATAGCTAATTGAACACTTTTCCATTTAGTGCAAGGCAAAAGAAAGATGTACAATTCACAAAAAACTTAATGAATATTTTCCCTTTAAATAAGGTGAAATCATGAAATGCATGGATCAAATAATTTAGAAATAAATTTTTTAGGTGAAGTTTGAGGAGTTGACTCCAAATAATGCCTACCCAATGACTATTAATGTGCAACATCGTAAAGTTAACAAAGAGAAATGCAATGATACATAAAATACTAAACAAATAATCCAAGCACAAGAACAAATCAAGAAAATTTTTGTAGATTTTTTTTGAATCCTAGTAGCCATAGGGCTGCTCTATAGGGATTAACCACTGACATAAATAAGAATTACATGCAAATATAATCAATATCAAAAAATAATAAATCACATAGAAGAGAAAATAATACACAAAGATTTAACATGGTTCACCCAATCCCTTGGCTATGTCCATCACAACAAGTCCAATATTATTATTATCCAGTGATTACAATCCACAATCCCTTACAACTCAATACCACTACAAGAAGCTACAATCTCATCATACCCTTATGCAATTCCTAACCCTAAGCCATTTTATACAACCTTTTACCACTAAAAAAATTAGGGCAAGAATAAGTCATCCAATAGAAAATAACAGTTGATGCCTTTATGAAGCTCAGTATTTTTGAATTGGCTGGCGCATGGATGGGTGAGAATCCAAAAGGGGAGAATCTTGTAGGGGGAATGGATCCAAGTGGGACAAGTGACCGTTTTGCAAATTCCTGGGCAAAGCATGTAGAGGTGGACGACTTAGGGACTTGTGGGGTTCAAAATTCCCTTTTGGGTCTTTCGCTTGGACTTCACATGGTTTGTTAGGCTCCTGGTCAAGCTAATATTCTGAATGAGGAGGTTTCTTGAGATAGTAAAGCAAAAAATTGGCAGAATGGATCGAAAGATCAAAGGGGGTGGGTCTCGTTATTTGGAAGGAAACTTGGAGGAAAATCTTCTTTCCCTCCAGTAATGTCAAAATCTTGTTGGGAAAAAGGTGAGTTTTAAATCTACATTCCCAATCAGATTGTTGATTTTTCTGTTACTTCTATGGAATATACTCTGGTTGGAAAATTCTTGGGGGCTAGACTAGATATTGATACCTTGAAAAATATGTTGAAATAGAAGTGGGTGATCTGTGGTCAAGCGGATATAGCCCCTATGCGAACAGATTCTTGTCTTTTATTTTCAACTGTAAGGAGGATATGAATATGGTTCTATGTGGAGGACCATGGATGTTTGGCAAAAGCACCCTCATGGTTAAGAAATGGGAGCCAAATATGGATTTATCTGATGCTTTCTTCTTAACTACTCCGATCTGGGTGAGACTGCTAGGCCTCCCTTTAGAATATTGGCATGAAGACATTTTCAAAGGAATAGTGAGATCTTTTGGGGAACTTATTATTGTTGATTAGGCTGTAGCTATGAAATCAAAACTGAATAGTGTTAGGTTATATGTGAAAGTGGCTAACCTAAACAACCTCCCTGATAAGGTGGAATTGTTTTCAAAACTAGCGAAAAGGACTCAAGAAGTAACTTATGAGGATCTTCCAAATACTTGTTTTTCTTGTAAAAAATAGGGTCATTGGGTTAAAAATTGTCCAACCAAAAGCAAAAATCAAACTAAGGTTATTAAAGAGGACAAGAAGAAGGAGGAAAAGACTTAGAAGAAAGTATGGAGACCAAAAACTAATGGTTAGAATGAAAAAGGAAATAATCTAAATCCTAGAATTGGTTTTGAGAATGAAAAAAAGAATTCTTTGAATTCAGAAAAGCAGGATGATGGTCTTGTTCTATCTGGGCAAGAAACCCACTTGCTTGATTCGATGAAACAAATTGTTATATACCAAAATAATGCTTTCAAATGGGAGAATTTTGTTGAATAGGAGGAAATAGAGGAAGGAGAAATTATGGAAGTGACAAACAAACATTTGATTTTGGAGGAAATGCAAAATGGGGAAGACCATTATTTGTTGATGGAGAAAGTGCAAAATGGGAAGACCACACTTCTGAGACTCAACAAAATGGGGTAGTCCGTGCTGCTGAGAATCCAATTATCAAATCCCAGGCTCTTGAAATATCTTTATTCAATGACTTAATTCCTTTTTGGAATGAGTTGGAACCAGAGCAAAAAAGCTTGGAAAAGTTGGACCTAAAATAGAAATAAAGCCAAAAGAAAAAGACTGAGAAGAAAAACTCTTCAATTCCTAAGAGAATTGAGACCCAAAGCATTAAAATGGAGCATAAATCTAAGGTGGAACAAAAGATTAATATTAAACCAAATGTGGGGACACCAAAAAAATAGGGAAGAAAATCATCAAGGAAAACAAGAGAAATTGAAAGCTTACAAAATGCTGCTAATGGAAGATAGGCAACTATTCTAGATTTTACCCCAAAAGAATAATCATGAAAATCATTACTTGGAATATTAGGGGATGAATAGTTATCATAAATTGGATATTGTTCGTAACTTTGTTAGGGAGCAAAAACTAGACATCTTTCTAATTCAAGAAACTAAGATGGAAAAGGAAAGAGTTGAAAAGAACAATTCTTTCAAGGAATACTATTTAAAGGTTGGTAGTTCAGAAGGGGCTTTAGGAGGAAATCTTATACTTTGGAAAAAATCCCTATTCTCCGCTCTTGTTATAAATGAAAGTAAGCACTTCATGGTGGTTAAAATGACTAACTTATGCCAAAACTCTGAGTGGTTCTTAGTCAACATGTATGCCCCTGATACTAAGAATTCTAGGAAAAAAGTTTGGAAAATTCTATCTAATATTAGAAAAGAACAAAATGGTAGATAGATCTTTATGGGTGATTTTAATGTTCCCCGTTATGATCAAGAGAAAAAAGGAGGAAATGTTAGTCAGCTCGATGGGAGGTTGGAATTAATGGAATTTATTAATAATGAAGGACTTATGGATATGAATCTCCATGGTATAGAGTTCACTTGGACTAATAAAAGGATTGGTAATGAATGTATTCAAGCTCATTTGGATAGGGCCTTGATTTCTCTAGATTGGACCAATGATTTCATTTGTAAACTGGAAGCTTCTCAGAAAGTTGGTTCGGACAATTTTCCTTTGATTTTTATTACTGTTAAGGCATATTCTAAGAAAAAATTTCTGTTCAGATTTGAAAAAATGTGGATGCAACACTCACATTTTAAAATTTATTTGGAGGAATGGTGGAACATTGAAGTTGAAGGGACTACTCTTTATAAAGTGGCTACTAAAATCAAAAATGTTAAAAAGGAGGCTAAGATCTAGAATAAAAGATGTTTTGGGAACATTTTTGAGATCAAACCTAAAATTAAGGATGAGTTGAAAATGATCCAGGATAAGATACAGAAGGAAGGGTATACTCCTGATTTGGTTAGAGAAGAAAATGGTAAACTGGCTGAGTATCATGATATTGTCACTAAGGAGGAAATCTATTGGAAGCAAAGGTCAAGACTTGTCTGGCTAAAGGAAGGGGATAGAAACACTAGGTTCTTTCACCTTTCTACAATGAAGCACATGGCTAAAACTCACATCTCTAATCTTATGCTAGGTGATATGAAAATTACTGAGGAAAAGGATATTTTGAAAGAACTGGTTTCTTTTTTTGCTTCCCTTATGACTACTGATCCTAATATTGATATTCTTAACCAAGAGGAAATCCTTAGTGTCATTCCCCCTTTGGTTACCAAAGATCAAAACAAGGTGCTGGGATCCATTCCCAATGATAAGGAAATTTATCAGGCTATTTTCTCCGTAGGTGGGGATAAATCTCCTAGCCCGGATGGATTTCCTATGTTCCTTTTTCAGAATGAGTAGAATCTGGTTGGGAAAGATGTTTGTTGTGCTCTCAAAGAATTCTTTGAGGCTAAAAGAATGTTTAAAGAGATTAATTCTACCTTTCTCTACCTAATTCCAAAAAAGATGGGTGCTAATTCTCCAAACTAATTCACGCCTATAAGTTTATGCAATTCTTTTTATAAGATCATCTCTAAGGTCCTCACTTCTAGGCTACTCTTGGTGCTTTCAGATATTATTTCTAAACAACATAATGGCTTCGTTCTAGGTAGACAGATTCTAAACTCTGTCATAACTGTGCATGAGAATATCTATTCTTTATTTTGTTCTAACAATTAGGGATTTATTATAAAAATTGATATTGCTAAAGCCTATGATAGAGTGGAGTGGACCTTCCTTGAAAAGGTGTTATTGGCTTTTGGTTTTAATTATAATATTGTGAGGATTGTTCTTCAACTCATCTCTACCTCTTCGATTGCTATTTTGGTTAATGGGTGTTTTTCTGCTTTCTTTAATCCCTCTAGAGGTCTAAGACAATGAGACCCTTTATCTCCTATTCTTTTCACCATAATGGCTAATTGCTTGGGTAGATATATTGGGAAATTGGTTCTAGATGGTGATATTAAAGGCTTGCAACCCTCTTCTGAGCCCCTTATCTACTCTCATGGTCAGTTTGTTGATGATACTATTTTTATGGGTAAAGCTGATGTTAGGGAAGCTAGAAATTTGAAAAAATCTCTAAGCCTCTACTCCTCAGCCTTAGGACAACTGATTAACTGGAATAAGAGTTCTTTGTTCTTTGTGCATACCACAGTGTCTAGACAA
This sequence comes from Cupressus sempervirens, assembly GCA_028749045.1. NCBI lineage: Eukaryota > Viridiplantae > Streptophyta > Pinopsida > Cupressales > Cupressaceae > Cupressus > Cupressus sempervirens. The sequence goes on from CM053793.1 coordinate 263,617,080, forward strand.
ACCAAAATTGCCCAAATACTGGGATGTTTTATAGGATCCTTTCCTTGTACTTACCTGGGCCTCCCTTTGGGGCTTAATGCCCCTAATTCCTTCTGGGAAGATATTATCAAAATTTTTTCTAAGAAACTTGTTGGATGGAAGGGAAACTTGTTGAGCCAACCTAGTAAAGTCACTCTTCTAAAAGCTAGGCTTCAAAGTATACCTATTTGTGCTTTGAGCCTCTTCAAAATTCCCACTAAATATGCTGATTCGCTTGACAAAATCCAAAGGAACTTTCTTTGGTCTAGTATTGAGAAGAAGAAGAGAATGGCCCTGATTGCTTGGGACCATATTTTTAAATTGATCAGAGATGGAGGCTTGGGAATAAGGAGTATCCAAAGTATGAACAAGGCTTTTCTTGCTAAGCAAGAATGGAGAGTGTACCATGATGATAAGGAGTGGAGTTCTATATGGAAACACAAATATTTTTATAATGCCCCTTCTCTTTCTAATTTCTTCTCGTATCCCAATGTTATTTCCCCTTCTGCTATATGGGGGGTTGTGCAAGGTGCTAAGAACATCTTAAGTGAAGGGTGCTCATGGAAATTTGGAAATGGGTAGAAGATCCAGTTCTGGGAAGATTCCTAGATTATGGACCATCCACTCATAGAAGATTTTGAGTACAGGACCTACGTTGAACAATGTAAGTAGTTTTATGGTATTCATGTGGAAAATTACTAGGATAATAATAGTTGGATTAGTCTTACTAATATTAGCTAGGACTTCAATGATATCTAGATTATGCTGAATGCTTACTGTTTGTATCCCTTTAAAGAGGACATAATGTTATGGAAGAATGATGCTAATGGGAGTTTTAATGCGTCTTCTATATTTAGATCTAAAGAAAAAGGACCTGGTCCATTATGGTCTAAAGCTTGGATAAAAGGTCTAACTCCCAAAATCAATATTTTTTATTGGATTCTATTGTAGAATAAAATTCTGACCTAACACAACTTGCAAAAAAGAGGGATAAATGTAGTCAATCGTTGTTGTCTATGTAAGAAAGACTTGGAGAATAGGGATCACTTATTTTAAAACTACAATTATAGCCAAAATGTGTGGAGCCACATCTTCGTCTTTCAAAATATTGCTTGGGTTCATCATAATAAAATTGAGCATTATTTTCAAAGCTGGACATGCCTGACTAAGGACAACAATGTGGAATATCTTTGGAAAATCACCCTTCCTCACTTGTGGTGGGGAATCTGGAAAGAAAGAAATAACATAATTTTCAGAGAGAAAGAAATGCCTAAATGGGTTCTAGGTCAAAACATCATCAAAGCAATAAAGGAAAATTTCAAATCTTAGAAAATTGTTCCAGATGGTTTCTTGATTGACAATCCTATGCATAATACATAACCTAAAAAGAAGGTGGAGGACCAAAGATCAAGTGTAAAATGGAAGGCTCCTCCAAGGGGATGGATTAAGGGGAATTTTGATGGGGCTGCTAAGGGCAACCCTGGAAAAGTAGGGTGTGGAGGAATTATAAGGGATCATACAAGTAACACTATTGATTGTTAGAGTAAATAATTAATAATTAATTATTTATTCTATTTACTTAAGCTTACTTAGGTAAATGCATTTCAGTTATTAATTGTAGTCTAGGAGTTTGTTATAAGTTGTTGACAATACGTGAGTTTGTTCTCTCCTAAGTCATACTTATCCTCTCACCTTGTTTGAGGACTTTACACCTCATGTGGATGTATTCTTAGTTGTCACACTTATCTCCTAACATCTTCTAGCTTGTTCTAGGAGATTCCTTGAGCTCTTTATATTTGAGCTCCCTCATTGTATTTCATAACTCATATATCATTCTTGCATATTGTAAATACATATTTTATTGTGTTTGCATATTTTCTCTCTCATGTTTGTTTAGGGTTTTTCCCTTGCTCCACACTATTCCTTCCTTGGCTTCCCTTTGATAGGTTATTTGCATGCAGGTGATCTTGGAAATCTTTGAAGTTGAATTTCATCAACTTCAACATGGTATCAGAGCCTTCTTGCTGTTGCTTGGTTGAAGAATTTTTGAAGCCGTGATCTGAAGTCACAAACCTTATTTGTTTGTGCATTTTTTCTTCAAATTAGGGGAATAGCAAATTTTTGGAGCACATTGGACCCAAACGGATGCTACCATTGGATTCAAAAGGCACTTTTTAGCTAGGATCCATATAAAACTTTTCAATTTTGGAGATAGGACTTTGGGAGGCAATTTTTTTTTGTTCCAGGGCTTTTTCGTATGGATCGTATAGACGTAGAGCATTTAAAAAAAAAAAAAAAAATTGTTTTCAGGCCGCGCCACTGCGGCACCACCCAGCGGCCACCGCGGGGCTACCTACACTCTGCAAAAGTGTCGCATGTGCTTTGTCTCCCTCGGTGCACCTCCCGGTCCCCTACTCAGACTTGGCCTTGCCTCCGCCACCACTTTCCTTGGTAGTGCTTCTGGGTTTCGGCACCTGATCTTGCCACCTCCGTCGTCAGTCACCGCTTCGTCCCAAGTTTTGCTACCCCTATGCCACTCTATAGAGTTTGCAGTTCACATGCCAACTCAGCACCTGGTTGGAGGCCACTGCCTCGTCAGTAGTTTGTGCATAGTCAGCACCACATGGGGTGACACATGGCATGTGTGCTACGTGGCCATTGCCATGTCACCTACCATGTCACCTTGCTGACTTAGTATTTTTCCACATGGTATCCACATGGCATCTTTTTTTTGCTACGACAACTAACTAGTCATCAAATTTAAACCAGTAAAATGATGATGTCAGCATGATGTCAACGTTGCATCACCACTTGCACTCTCCAAGGTCATTTTGGACCTACTCTTGGTTTTTTGGCCATAACTTGAGCATACAGAGGTATTTTCCCAATCCAAAAGAAGCACCAAAAAGCTGGTTCTACGACAAAGACATTGGTGTATAGGTATTTTTAGGTTTTAATGCATTTTTCTTGCCCATTTTTTTAGTTGAAATCTGAAGTTCTATTTTTGACTTCGACATGCATATCTTTTGCGTTCCATGTTAGTTTTTTGAAACTTTTATATTTTTGGAAAGCTGGTTCTGTCACCTTTTCAGAAATGTAGTCCTTTTCCTTAGATTTTGGCCCATGCTCTTTCTATCATATTTTTAGCATTTTTGCTCTATGGTGGATACCTTGGGTGTTTTAGGTCCGAGGATCATTTTCTTGGCATGGTTTCTTTTGTTTTAGGCTGCCCTATCTTTTGTGTCAGCTTTTTTCCTATTCTAATCATTGTAGACATTATTTCTAATCACTTTTGTATACGCACTGAGATAAAGTGTCACTTTTGCATTTCAGGTTTATGAATGTTGTTTTTGAGTTAGTTGTACATGCACTATTTTTATAAAGCACCATGGGGGGGATAGTTGTTTTCTATTTTAGGCATTCTCCCTTTGTCAAGTGAGTGTCCCTTCCATGAAATTAGCTCCATGCAGTGTCAGTGTGACTATGTCTTTATAGGTGTTTGTACCTCTTCCTCTCTCGTCATTCTTGGTTCGTCTGCAGGAGACTTTGGCCCACCTTCTTAGTTGCCTATCATCTCACCCCGTCTGCATTAAGGGGGGTTATGCTATTGTTCTAATGCATCCTTGGTTTGATGGTTCGATAGTGTGAGCTATGTATTCAGTGGTTGATCCTATATACAAGGCGATTGCAGTAGCTGCCTACCTATGCATTTCGGTGAGATGGATCATCTACTAGATAGACACGCTCAGTTCGTGCCTTCTTCTTCCTTGGAGGTTCTTCAGATCAAAAATTTTCTTCTTGATGGTAGAGTTTTGCGACTTCTTCATGCTTCAATGATGCTCTTTCTTGATCACCTTCTTGTTCCTGTTTGCGGGGACATTTCCCTAGTTGGAGGCTTGTTCAGTTCTTCACTAGGTTCTTACCTCTTTTTGGGGGAGGGTTTTTCCCACGTGGTTTTCTCCCTTTCCTTGTTTATAGAGGTTGCATCTTTTGTATTTGTACATAGGTACCTAACAAGGCCTTGTTGACGGGACCCATTTTGCAATTATGCATTTCTTAGTTTTGTGAGCTTAAGGCATTTCTCTAAGTTGCACTTAAGGGGGGGTGCTAGAGTAAATAATTAATAATTGATTATTTATTCTATTTACTTAAGCTTACTTAGGTAAATGCATTTCATTTATTAATTGTAGTCTAGGAGTTTATTATAATTTGTTGACAATATGAGAGTTTGTTCTCTCCTAATTCACACTTATCCTCTCACCTTGTTCGAGGACTTTCCACCTCATGTGGATGTATTCTTAGTTGTCACACTTATCTCCTAGCATCTTCTAGCTTGTTTTAGGAGATTCCTTAAGCTCTTTATATTCGAGCTCCCTCATTGTATTTCATAACTCATATCTCATTCTTGCATATTGTAAATACATATTTTATTGTGTTTGCATATTTTCTCTCTCATGTCCGTTTAGGGTTTTTTCCTTACTCCACACTCTTCCTTTCATGGCTTCCCTTTGACATGTTATTTGCATGTAGGTGATCTTGGGCGTCTTCAGAGTTGGATTTCATCAACTCCAACATTGATGCTATTGTAATTCCTATTGGTATATCAACCAACCATAGAGCCAAAGCTACTACTGCCCTTTACAACATGAGACTGGTTGTAAAAATTGGAAGCAGGTACATTTGGATGGAAGGTGATTCTCTAAACATTATAAATATGCTCAATGACAAAATCCCAAATACATGGACTATAGTAGATAATATAATGGAAATTAAAGCTCTAACGGCTAATTTTGAAAAAGTCACCTTTTCCCATTCTTATTGGGAAGGTAATGCCATTGCTGATTGGCTTGCTAGTAGGGCTATGCAAGGGGGTAGTACGTTGAGGTGACACAATGACCTCAAAAAAAATGTGGATTTAAAATTGCTCGTTAAGTATGATGGTACATATGTGATGGATGGAAAGATCCTCCAATATCAGTAATTTAATGATAATTGAAAGAGGGTCTACAAAGGTGTATGTTACAATCCCTAGGATGTACTTCATTGCTATTATTATTTGGGTGTGGCACATAGGAAGATTAATGAAATCCTTGTTAACTTTTGTGAGTAGTTTGGTTTGCTTCATTTTATCTCTTTTTCTGGGATTAGCTACTTTGTTCATTCTTAGAGACACACATCATTTGAAAATGGGAGGAGAGCTGAGGAAAAAAGAGCCCAAGAATTGCAAAAATTGGAAGGGTAAAGCCTTTATCTAGCAAATTCTTGAGAAAGGAAATGTGACTCCTTACCTAGAGTGATTGCATGGTTTCAAACCGCATCTTACAGATGCTTTCTTTAAGAATTGGTTCAAGGATAGGGTAACTTTGCATGGCATCACAGTTCATCTCATAGAGGACTTCATTGTGGAAGTGACTAGTCCCCCGAAGGACTTTAAGAATTGGTTCGAGGATAGGGTAACTTTGCATGGCATCACGGTTCATCTCATAGAGGACTTTATTGCTGAAGTGACTAGTCCCCCGAAGGATGGTTTGAAATACAACAAGGAAATGAGTATTTCTAATGTCGCCTTCAAAAATTTTCCAAAAATTGAGGAGGAAGAGCAAAAGTTGGAGAAGAATGGGGACTTTTACGAGCTTAACCAGATAAAGGTAATATGGAGGCATGTTTTATCTTGTCTTCATGAATATTTTATTTTATATGGAAGATCCAAAAGAGTCCACAAGTTCCATTTTGTTTTTTTGAACCACTTCTGGTATAAAGATAGGATTTCTTTTCCTTTCTACATAAGGTTTTCGTTATTACAAAGCCTCAAGGCCCATAGGAAGAAAGACACTCACCCTGTCCTTTATGAAGGCCTCATTCTCTTAATTAAGAATTATTGCAAGATAAAGGAGATTATTGTTTCCCCTATTTCAGAGAAGAAAAGGGGGTTGGCAAGTGAATCCCATTCTAGAAAGAGCAAAGGAGATGAAGGATAGAGTGTGAAGAAGAAATTAGTGATTAAGGATACCCCCAAAAAAAATGTTGAGGATATTACTGATTCTTTTGATAAATATGAAGATAAAAATGTGGAGGCAGAGGAAGACATAGAGATGGGAGACATTAGCTCTAATTTGGAGGGTTATCCTGGGAGTAAAGATGAGACTGGGAAGAATGATGTGGAGGAAAGTCTAGATAAAAATGAAGGGTCAGATAGCACTGGTAATGAAGAAAACCAAGGTGGAAAAACCCAGATATTTGAAGAGGAAAATGTGAAGGAGGAAATGGGAAGGGAGAAAGATTTAGGAAAAGAAGAAGGGAAGGGCACAAAGATCCCTAGGGAGAAGGAGGTGGATGATCTGAGTTTGGGGATTTTTCTCTCCTTAATACTACAAAGATTAAAGCTGACTCCTCTCTCCGTAGAGATTTCTGGACTTACAATGAGATGATGCAATTAAAGAAAAAATTGGGTAAAGTGTAGAAGGATCAGGAGAATAATTAGGCCAAACTTGTGCTACTAGAAACCTAGGTGGGAAATATACCTGAGAAACTGAAGGAATATGAACAATGTCTCTGACATATGATCAAGGAAAGTGGCAATAATTTGGAACAAGTGACTTCTAGCTTGTGTGCAGCTACAAAAAGTTTGGGGAAGAAGACTAATGAGGATATTATGTCTCCTAGAGGACCAAGTAAAAGGAACAGATTGAGCTCATAGAAGAAGGCTGCTAAGGTTACTACTGGTACTAGCTTCTCCCTTGTTGATACTAATCTTAGTACAACTGAAGTGGGGAAGGAGGTTGCAAAGATGATCAAGGAGCTGCAGTAGTGGTCTAGTTTTTTCTATTTATGGTTTTAGTTTTCATTTTGAAAGCTTAGTAAAACTTGTAGGTTCCAGGTCCTTGTAAACCTGGTTGCATTTCCTGGTTACATTCTCTGGTTTCAGGTCCCTATAAAACCTAATTTTGTGTCCATTTTTTGGTCTCAAAATTTTGTTTCTTGGTTATGCTATGTTTGAACATCTTTTTTTACTATTGTTAGGGGTTTCGGGTCCCCTCAAAACCTATTTTTACCTTAATCTAAAAAATAGTTGACACCTTTACAATAGTCAATTGATTTTCGGCTTCAAGGGTATTGCCCCCAAAAACTCCTCTAGGGGTGTTGGCCCTCGAGCCCACCCTATACTACAACAAGGAGCATTTCTGGGGCACTTCCCCCAAACACCTGTAGTAATAATTTGGGGGGAGGGGGGAGGCAGGGGGGGTGGGCGGGGGGTGGGCAACTATGCCAAATAAAGTGATAGAAATTAACCTCTAAGTCTAATTAGGCTCCACATCACAACATACTCTTCTCTGTAGATAAGGTGAAATCATGAAATGCATGGATTAACTAATTTAGAAATAAGTTTTTTTTAATTGAGTTTGAGGAGTTGAGTCCAAATAGTGCCAACCCAATGCCTACTAGTAGGCAACATTGTAAAGCTAACAAGGAGAAATGTAATGAAAGATAAAATACTAAACACTGAATCCAAGCACAAGAACATATCAAGATTTCTAATGTAGATTTAGTTTGAGTCTAAGTAGCCACAATTTTCTAATCACTCCCATTCTTAATAAAAAATTGAGCTTCCATTGATGGTAAATGATATATTTTTAAATGACAATTAGTGTCACTAGTGGTTAGATAAAATATATATTTACTTTTCAATTATACATTCAAGGTTCTCATGTCTATTAAATGATGATCCATATTAGAAAACACACACACACACACACACACACACACACACACACACACACACACACACACACACACACACACACACACACACACACACACACACACACACACACAACACGATATGTCTATTATGTATAATCATAAAGATAAGAAGTAAATGATCTTAAATTTAGTACAAAAAAGAGTTCTTACACACAACTTTGAAGAGCAATTTAATACATATACATCAAATATATATATACGTTAATGTACTCTAATTTGTAAGTGCTGGAGGAATCAAGGGAACCTTACTCATATCCCATTTTTGAACCATGAAGACTGTTACATTTAATTTGTATATTTAAACTACGAGTGACAAAGAAATTTTTTTTAAATATTTATATTATGATGATTAAGTTTTGTTATATTAAGAGAATAAAATATATTTTCCAAATATTGTTAAATAAATAATATTCTCATGTGAATTACTGCCAATATGTTAGAGAATATTTTATATTATGATACATTGATAATTGTACTAACCATCCCTCCAATCTAAAACACACCAACATGGCCTCTCATGGGTGCCTTTGTTGAGCTGTTTAAGGTTGCATGAGGACTTATCTTTTTGGTTGCTTTGAGTTGCAAAACTTAAGCATAGCATTAGTTGTGTTTATTTTATTTTGAATACTTGATATATCTATTGCAACTAATGTGTGCTTGTTTTCTCTTGTTCTCAATAGGTTAGGTTTTCTTGTATATAGTAGCTACATACTCTACCTCTATAGTGGATAAAGCATTAACCTGCTGTAATCTAGAGACCCAGCTCATGGCTGCCCCACCAATAGTAAAGACACAACCTATAGTACTCTGCCTAATATCAATAACTCCTGCCAAATCTGAGTCAACATAGCCTTGTAAATCAATAGTAGAGCCTCCAAAGTGTAAACACTTATTAGATGTTCATCGCAGATGTTTGAGAATCCATTTAAGTACTTTCCAATGCTCAATTCCTGGATGACTCATATACCTGCTAACAATTCCCACTGCATGTGCAATATCTGGCCTAGTACATAACATAGCATAGATCAAGCTTCCTACATCTGAAGTATAGGTTACCTTGGACATCTTTTCCTCCTCTTCTTGTGTCTTCAGACACATCTCCTTAGTCAACTTCAAATAACTAGGTAAAGGTGTGCTCTTTAGCATTCTCTATAGAGAAATGTTGCAACACCTTCTCAACATAGTCAGCCTGAGATAGCTTCAATTTTTTGTTCTTTCTATCTCTACAAATGTTCATATCAAGGATTTGTTTTTCTACCCCCAAATCTTTCATAGAAAATGCATGTGCTAACTGGCATTTTAGCCCCTTAATATGATCCATGTATTGATAGCCGCAATAAACACAATGATCTGAATGACACAATGATCTGAATGACACTTATTGTATCCATGCTCATGCATAAAACTGTCAAATTTTAGATACCATTACCAAGGTGCTTGCTTCAAGCCATATAAACTTTTTTTCAATTTGCAGACTAAGTTCTCCTTACCTTTGACCTCAAATCCCTATGGCTGAGCCATATATATCTCTTCATCCAAATCATCATGAAGGAAGGTTGTTTTAACATCAAGCTACTCTAAATGCAAATCTTCAGTAGCCACAATACTTAATACAATATGGATAGAAGTCATTTTAACAATAGGAGAAAATATCTCATCAAAATCAATACCATTTTTCTATGCAAATCCTTTTACAACTAACCTAGCTTTAAATCTTTTCTTACCTCAATCCTTTTCTTTTAATCTATAAACCCACTTATTCTATAATTCTCTTTTACTTGTAGGCAACTCGCATAAATCCCATGTCTTATTCTTCAATGAAAAGTTCATTTCATCTTTCATTTCAGACTCCCATTGAATCTTAGTATCCACCTACACGACTTCATCATAACATTTAGGTTCACCAGCATGAGTAAGTAAAATTGAATACAAAGAGGGAGAAAATCTTTCTAAAGGCCTAATTTTCCTTGTTGAGCATCTAACATTCATTGATGTGTGTGGTATTTATTGTTTTGGTTGTTTCACATCATGAGGAATGGCTGGAACATCATCTTTTGGAGTATCATCTAGCACTACATAATCTTCTTCTTTCTTCTGATGTTGCTGCAACAGATATTTGTACAAGACCTTCTCATTGAATATGACATCCCTACTTCTTACAATTTTATGATTTTTAAAATCCCAAAGCCTATAACCAAATTAATTAATGCCATATCCAAAAAACACACATTTTTTTGACTTAGCTATCAACTTGGTTCTATTTTAAAAATCTATGTGGGCAAATGCTTCACAACTGAAGGTTTTGAAAAAAGAATAACTCACCTTCTTACCAATCCATGCTTCCTCTAGAATACCACAACCCAAAAGAGTAGAGAGACCTTTATTAATCAATATACATCAGTATTGATAGCCTCTACCCACATGTGTAAGGGCAACCCAACATACAACCTCATGCTCCTTGCACACTCCATTATAGTCCTATTCATGCATCCAACCACACCATTTTCTTGTGGAGTCCTTGGAACAATTTTTTGTCTACGAATACCATTAGTGGAGCAATAATATTCAAATTAATGACTACAATACTCACCACCATTATCAAATCTTACACATTTTAATTTCTTACCAATCTCATTTTTAACCAAGTATTTTCATTTCTAAAAAATTTGAAATACATTAGATTTATATCAACCCATACTTTTCTAATTATGTCATTAATTAATGTAACATAATAATGAGAGCCACCAAGGGAAGATACTTGAGCCGGTCCCCATACATTGGTATGCACAAGCTCTAATTTCTCCTTCTTTTTTCCTTCCTAGTCTTCACAAAACTCACTCTATTGTTTTCCATACATGCAACTTTCAAAAAAATCCATATTAACACATTTCAGACTTGGTAAAATATTCTTTGAATGAAGTACTTTTATACCTTTCTCACTGATGTTCCCAAGTCTGTTGTGCCACAACATTGTATCAAAATTTATAGTAGCTATTTTTTCTCCCTACTCTACCGTGGCAATTCCTGAATATTCATTTTTCTCTAAAATAATTAAAATAGAAGGAACAATATGACCTATACAAAGATATAAGGTGCCTACTTTCACACCTATTGCTACTACAAGGGAACCTTTTGAAACCTTCCAATTTTTATCATTAAAAGTAACTACACAACCCTCATCACCGAGTTGCCCTGCTGAAATTAAATTCCTACTCAGCCTTGGAACATGTTTTACCTCATGTAGTAGCCAATGATTCCCATTCTGCAACTTAATCTTAATTTTTCCTTTTTCAACAATTTGACAGGGTCCATTATCCCCCAAATAAATAAGTCCAAATTCCTCTTAGACATAATCAATGAAATAACCTCTATGAGGTGTGGCATGAAATGAAGCACTAGAATCTAAAACCCATGATTCAACAACACTTTCTAAAGATAGAAGAAAAGCATCCTCTTTGGATTTGTTACTTACCACATTTGCCTCCTTGTCTCCATCTAGTTTATCTCCTTTATTTTTCTTTTGATTCCAACAATCTTTCTTTTTGTGTCCTGGTTTTCCACAATACTAGCAATCATTCAGTCCTCTTGATTGAGACCTCCTCCCCTTTGAATTTCCTCTTGATTTCCTATGATTTCTTGAATTACTTCCTCTCTCAGTCATTCTACCTTTGCTTTGTGCATTCAAAGCACTTCTTGATGTAGATCCACCTGAGGTTTTCCTATGATTTTCCTAACTCAAAACAACACTGATCACATCATCATATTTTAGGGTACTAGTTCTAAGAACATAATTACTCATAGCCATTACCAAGCCATTCTAGCCTTTAGGCAAAGAACACAAAATCAAGAAAGCCCTAATTTCTTCATCAAAATTGATACCCATAGAAAATAACTGACTAGTAATAGTATTAAACTCATTTAAATGATCTACAATAGATCCACCTTCTGCCATTTTCATATTAAATAAATTCTTAATGAGAAATATCTTGTTTGAAGCAGAGGGCTTTTCATACAATTTCGCTAGGGTTTGCATCAACTCTTCTATTGTCTTTGCTTTTGTAATATTAAATGCCACCAATGGTGCTAGGCATAATTGAATGCTTCCAAGTTCCTTTCTATCCAAAAGATCCTATTTTTTATTTGAAATAGATCCTTAATTCTTTCTTTTGCCTTCCAATGACTTCTATAAATCCTTTTGATAAAGATAGTCTTCCATTTGCATCTTCCATAACTGGAAGTTCTGCCCATTAAACATTTCAACCCTCAGCTTACCCTCATCTGCCATCACTCCCACTCAACTATGAGACTCCCACTTAACCGTGATACTTTTCTATAGAGGATAACTAAAAAAAAACCTCACTCTAATACCACTTGTTAAGAATAAACCATGGACAAAAATAACAATTACATAAAAATATAACCAATATCAAAAAATAATAGATCACACAAAAAAGAACACAAGACACCAAGATTTAACGTGGTTCACCCAATCCTTGGGCTACGTCCACCAAACAACAAGTCCAATATTATTACAATCTGGTGATTACAACCTAATTACAATTAGTAATCCCTTACAGCTCAATACTACCACAAGAAGCAATTTTGTATCACAACTATGAAACAATCCCTAACCCTAAGCACTTTTATACAAGTATTTTTACCACTTTAGGGTTATAATTAATAAGTACATGTCAGCCCAAAATCCTAATAAAATAGGGCCCAAATTATTATTTTTCAGAACAATGCCCCAAGCCCCAAAGAATTTATGGAGTATGTACAGTACTTTCCTGATCAGTCATCACAATCTAACAATATTTTCTGTGATATAGAAAATGAGCAACAAAGTAGTGACTTTGAAGAGACAACAAGCTCAAGGTAGTAAGGCTCATTGACTGCAATATCAAGCTTTGCAATGGTAGGCCTCCAAATCGTAACTATGGGAATACTTCTTTTGATCAAAGTAGGGAAATTAGTCATTCTTTCACCTTAAATGGAAATCAAAGTAGAGCTATAGTCCCTCAAAAAAATATGGCTCAAGATCAAGATTTTTGTCCCTCCTATAATTACTCCTATGCCTATTGTATGTGTCAAAAGGCTGAATCTTATTTACCTTTGACCATCCATGAGCCTATAGCAAGATAGTAATTTGAAAGCCCACCCAAAGATGCCTCACATATGTAAAGACAAAGTGATTGCTCCTTCATGAATCATCAAGTGGAGGAACATTGTAATGTAAACCAAGACTTCATTGCTCACAATACTACAAGAAAAAGAAGAGCTATTGAAGATGCTACCCCTCCTGCCCCCAATCAAGCTTCAACATCAAATGTAGTACCTCATGTACAAGTAGTGAATAATCGATCCAATGCTCCTCAACAACAAAGACGAGATAATAGCAAAGGAGATATGAATGGCCTCTAGGTTATTCCAATTCACCCCCCTATAGATGCAGCTCCTAAGGCTTCTACTAGAGAACCTAATGCCTCATTCAGTGTGGAAGAGTAGACCAAGAAGAAAAATTTCAATATTTCCATGTGGGATGCTATTGCTACTATGCCCATGCAAAAGAGGCTATTGCAACAAGAATTGGAAAGAATTGAACCAAAGGATTAGCCACCTAGCATGGGAAGTACCACAAGCCTAGTTCAATGATTAAGGGAGGTAGAAAAAAGTAAAAAGGTTAGACCTCCTCCATTTTTTGTTTCTCTAATTATAAGGGATAAACTAGTCCACAATTGCATGATTGACTTAGGGGCTAGTAGTTTAGTGATGCCTAAGTGTGTTCCTAATGCTTTAGAATTGAAATATGAGCCCATTTTTAGGGATGCATTATAGTTGGATGGTAGTACTATCAAGACTATAGGGATCCTTAAGGATGTTAAAATGGCTCTACATGCATGCCCTAGTTGTATTGTATCTCAAGATATATTAGTTGTTGATGTCAAACCACACTTTGTTATTTATATTTCAAGGGACTTTACCAAGGATAACTTTAAGGAACCCCCCCTCCCAAAATTTATAAAATTGTGGCGAATCACATGTCATTTTCAAGGTGAAAAAAAATTAATAGTGTTGGCAAATTATGCATCAATGGATGGATATTTGGTGATGAATTTTTTAATAGTCAAGACAATTTTTATAAAATAATGGTGATTATAATTTTTATTTTTAATAAAATTATTAATATTGATGGCAAATTATGTTTTGAAATATGGATATTGGTTGGCGAATATTTTAATAATTGATACCTTTTTTATAAAAAGGTGTCGAAATTATTTTCCAAATAATTGAATTAATTTATTTGTTATGGCGAATGGTTTTCAGAAAGTTATAGTTGGTATGACTATTTTCAAAAGATGGGAAATAAGTAGCCTAACCTAACATACCAACTTACATAAATTATTGGCAACTAGCAAGTGATGGTTTAAAGACGTGGTTGTTTGACTGTACATTATGGAAGCATAATCTTTGCCACTACCACTGTAATTATGTTAAATGTATTATTTGAGAACTCAGATAGTCTGATGATCCAAGATCAATGGCTAAGGTTTACTTTTAGCCAACATTTCTTGAAGGAAGAAGGATTGTCGAGGTAGTCATCAGAATGTTGACACATATCAAGGTAAGTTGTATGCAGAGTACAATGCACCCAGAAAGAATTAAATGCCATGTCAGTGATAGTGACATTCTCTCGCTAGTACACTACCAAACATCTAGAATGAAGCCTCAACCTTGTTCAAGTGTCCGGAATGGTGACATGTTTTCGTCCAGTGTGTATCACTTAAGTTGTAGGAGGTAGTATATTGATGTCTTGTCACTGTTAATTACAATTTACAATTGGCCTTTTCCATTAGCTAAGCAGCTTCGTATGCATTACAAGACATGCCACAGTCCACTAGTAGTAGTACTATTAGTCTTAATTACAATTGGCCTTTTCCATTGGTTAAGTGGCTTCACACACATTACAGGACAATGGACGGTATTAGTGTTTAATTACAATTAGCCTTTTCAGCACGTACTTGCAATTATGTTCAAGATTTGAGAATATTTGCTAATTTAATGTAATTGAATTGGTAGTCAGACAGAAACAAATAAATAATCCCTAGCACCCTGCCCACCAAGCTTATTTATAGGCGATTGAGCTACTTCTTTCATCATTGCTCATCTCATTTTTGATAGTCGATAGGTCTGGTTTGTTTGGTGTTATTCTACTAGAACTTAGAGTTTTAACTTTGCAGTAAAGATGGACAACCCTATTCACCTGAGATGCACTTTGGAAGAGGAGCAAAAGGCCTTTCTAGGTTGTGTTCCTAAGGAAAACCTCTTGTCAATTTGCAATGAGGTTGTTCCATGCTCTGGTGTGAAGTTTGTGATTGTTGCTATCAAAATGGTTCAGGGGCATGAGTTTTTGAAGAATGAGAATTGGTATCATGTCAACAGTGACATTATGTCACGATTTCTAGCCTCCCTACTTGACCTCGGAGAAGTAAGGGCTGAAATTGTGTTGCTCCTGAGGAAGATTTTTAAAGTAGGATATTTGGGCAATGACATTGAAATTGTCGCTCATGTAGTTTTAGGAGTGGGGATCCCTTGGGCGGGTGAAGTCCACAAGCTTCTGGAACTTGGCCAGAATGTGGTCCTGCAACCATTTTTACTAGGCTTGACTGCTGGATAGTTGCAACACCATAAGAAATGCACAAGAATTGGGTTGAATTTTTTTTAGAAATGGTTTTCCCTGGATGAAGTGGAAGATGGCAACCAATGGCTACAAGAACTCGCAACCATGGTCAATTCTGGTGGTTTCTACGATGAATAGTATAGTAGTTCTAGAGTCTAGGGTTTTACCCTGATTTTGTAAATTTGTAAATTTCAAATTTTCAAAAAATATCAATGAAATTTCTGGAGTTTCAGTTCCATATAAAATTGTATTTCATTGTTTTAACTTCTTATGCTTACTTATGCAACATTGCAATATTTTGCATTTTTGAATTTTCTATTGAATTGTTTATAAAAGCCTATGTGAATATAAAATATTATTACTTCCTGCCTTTGGCAGGAAACTAATGGAATCACCTAGTTCCATATTAGTTCTATAATCTAAAAATTTCATTGATATACCAATGTTTGCAAAAAGTTTATTAATTTGCATTTTTTTGAAATTGAAAAATACAATTTTTTTAAAACTTTATTGGTTCATGATGAAAAAGGTAATGAAAAGATTCAATTTTCTTCATAAAAAATACAACTATTTTTTTCAACACCTCTATTAATGCAAGCATTAATTGCAACCTTGTATTTTCTTGTGACAAGTGAATAAACTTTTTTTTTAAATAATCATTTTTCTAACACCTCTATTAATGAATGCATTAATTTCAATTTTATCTTTTCCACATTTGTGACAAGTGGATAAACTTTAAAAAAAAAGACAATTAGTTTTAATTGATGTTTATCTTTTTAATTTGTAAAATGCTATTCAAATAGATATTTTAATCAAATCTAGACATTTTAACTCTTTTAAATTGTCAATTTTCAAAAATTATTTTTTATATAGTTTAATTTCATATTTATTTTAATTTTAATTTGTATATAAGTTTAAGTTAGAATTTAATTATTTTTATTTTTACATATCTAAACCAATGCTTTTAATACATTTTCTTTTATTTTTTATTTATATATATAATTTTATTAGATTATACATTTATTTAACATATATAATTTTTACTATATTGATATTTTAAATTTATACTTTAAAATACATAATATAAATTTTGTATCAATTTTAATAAAGTTCAAATTATTTAGCTTGGTATATTATCAACTTTATTTATTATAAGTGTGTTTGAATTTTTTTAAAGCATAAATATTATTTTTAAATTAATTTATGTTTTTTTTTATGCATTATATTTAACCTTAAGAATATTGTCCAGCTTCTACAATTGGATGAATTTATCACTTGAACAAGATATATCAAACAATTTAATAATTGAAATTAATCAATTTAACTCTTTTTTAAAAAAAACTCTACAATTTTATCTATATCTCGTGTATAATTAGTTGATAAATATCTTTTGTATGATAAATGTTCTTTAAGATGTCATCTAATTTTAATTTAGCATGATACTATAATGTTTATTTATATATTCTTTTACTATTTTAATTAATATACATCATTGCAGTTATATAATTTAATAATATACTAACTATACTCGATATTTAATGGGAGTGGGACCCACGACCCATGGGGCCACCACACCATTCACTGGTGCCATTGGATGTTTATAGATCAATGACAAAAGTTGAGTTTCGGGATGAAAGAAAAAAGAAACCCTGTCATTTCAAACGCGTCCTGAAATCATGACACGTGTCACTAAACTCCTCGGTCGACCAAAAAATAACAATGTCCTTTCAATTTGGTGATGGTGTGACACTGATACATTTGACTCATGATGTGAGTCATCCTGATACCTGACTAGCTTAGTTAATGGGAGTGGGACCCACGACCCATGGGGCCACCACACCATTCACTGGTGTCGTTGGATGTTTATAGATCAACGACCGAAGTTGAGTTTCGGGATGAAAGGAAAAAGAAACCCTATCATTTCAAACATGTCTTGAAATCATGACACGTGTCACTAAACTACTCTGTCAACCAACAAATAACAATGTCATTTCAATTTGGTGATGACGTGACACTGACACGTCTGACTCGTTATGTGAGTCATCTTGATACCTAACTAGCTTAGTTAATGGGAGTGGGACCCACGACCCACGGGGCCACCACACCATTCATCGGTATCATTGGATGTTTATAGATCAATTATCGAAGTTGAGTTTCAGGATGAAAGGAAAAAGAAATCCTGTCATTTCAAATGCGTCCCATAATCATGACACATGTCACTGCTCAATTAACACATTGACATAATCACATTCCACTTGTAGTTAACAATGACGTTATGAATGACATTAATACATTATGACGGGTTAGTTAACACTTAACGTGTGTCTAGTAACTACTAACTAGTGCCAGTGGTCCATGATTCCACTCACATTTAAATTGAAAGTGTACTGTGTGACAAGTGTGACGACTATAGACTATAGAGTACAAATTGTACAATTTTGGTGTGTTAAGTTTCTTTAATTTTGCAGTTATATGTTGTCTGCAGATTTAGAAATTAGAAAGGGGTTACAAATTACAATTTACAAAGTTACATCGCAACAAAGTTATGGATTCTTAATTTCTAGGTTGAGGATTGTGGTCCGAGGAAAGAAACAAACTACAGTCTCTCAGCTCTCTGCAAAAATCGAAACTAAGGGCAATGTGAATGTGAATGGGTAAGTGTAACTACTAAAATCCTAAAAATTTATGTCCCGCATTTTAAATTTTACAACTTTACTGTTTATATTATATATAAAAATTTAGTTTGTAGGGTTTTAATTTTGAATCACCCCTATAGGCTTGTAGCTGTGTTTAAATATTTACCACGATGGGAAAAATAAAAACCAAGAATAACATGGGCAAAATAACAGAATTCCACAATATGCTTAAAACACCAGGTTTCAGTGATTTATTCCATCATATACATGATCCGGTTATTCATGGAAATAAGGGTATAATGGAGATAAGATTTGCACTTGAAAACAAGTGGAACGATCCAAATAAGGCTTCAAAATTTTGTTCATTTAACCCTAGTGTAAATGCAACTATAAATAAAATTGCACTGTGGGTAGCTGGGTTGGCACACATGGCGTTACCTCAAGTATTCCCTTGCCCAAAAATTGTTATACTCTGCGCCAAAAATTATGATGAAAATAGAAAAGCAATTGTGAATAAAATTATTCAGGAGGAAATTTTGTCCATAACTGAGAGTGAATTTGCTAGTTTGTTGAACCTAGGGTTTCAACAACAAAAGTCAAACGTACATATTGACCTAGGAAAGCTAGCAGATGATTATGAAAAATTAGATGCAGAATAGAGAGATTCTTATATCAGAGGAATAACAAGTAGTTGTAGGCTGAGTCCAAATCACATGCCTCCTTATGATTTTGAATTTTTTGTGCCATGGGCATAGGACAGTATTTCCTTGCTAGCATTTTGTTTGGGATTAGATAGTAACAAACAAGTGGATGCCAACATTCTTGAAATGCTTTATCATATTCATTTTAAAAAAAACCAATAAGATATCATTTTATTGAGCACATTGTTCGTTGCATGCAAGATCAATTACTAATGATTCAAAGAGATTCAGAGAAGACATTTAGATTCACAACCTATTTGTGCCATCTTCTCCTAGCAAAGCATCGTGCATTATTTGAGGCAAACAAGCTTTGCAGTCAGACTCAAGGCCAAAATCCAATATATGAGTGGACACCTCAGATAAGGATGATTGATAACAGAAGGAACTACAACAATTTTGTAGACTTCTTTTTGGCACCAATGTACCATAAAATTACAGGCACTCCAATGCCTAGATTTCCTGTTACTTGTAGAAATTGCATTCAACTCAGAATTGAACTACAATTGACTGACTGGTACTTAATGGAAGAGTACATTGTGTTAAGGTTTTACGGTTCATGGGTAGAACCCTACAAACTTCCAATACATGCAATAGAGAGGGTATTTGCATTGGAATATGTGCAAAAAATGGAGAGCACAGATGTACTCTTTCATGGTCAGCAAAAGAAAATGATATTTCCCTCCTTGCCATTCTCCTTTGGAGGATTTGCATTTGAGAGAAGAGGATTCAAAGTGGCAGAAGCCTTTTTTTCAATTTTTCGACTTGATGTTGACAGTCACTGGCAGTATGATCCATTGAACATAATTGGAGCAAGGCTTAAGGGCATTGGGACTTCTGCAAGCAATAATCAACATGAAAGTATGCCTTTGATTGAAAAATTTAAAAACATGGAGTCCTGGGAGGAGGTCAAAAAACAAATCGAGAAATATGCTGCTGAAAATAATATGTCAATGTAGGAATTATCATCACAAATAATGTCATTGCACAAACAGAAAGGAAAAGTGCAAGGCATGACATCATCCAATTTCTACAAGAAAGCTGATAAACCATCTACAAAACCTATTCCAAAAGAGCTAATGAATGAATGTATAGATGCTGGATGGAGTCGAAGCAAAATTTCTCAATTTTGAGAAACGAGGAAGAATCTCAGTGAGCCAAAGACCTCTTTAGATCGTGATGAGGTTGAAGAGGATACAATATTTGACGAATTATGGAATAAGGAGCATCCACATGAAGCACATCATAGTGATACTGATGATGATTACGATGACCATGATTCTTTGAATCCTTCATCTAGTATACAAATTCAGAGAGGAGTTGATGCATCTACCAAACTTCTATATAGCAAAGGGGCAAAAATTGTAGAAAAAATGGGCTACCAAGGTTTTGGTGGTCTAGGTCCCAGTGGAGAAGGGGTTTGGTTACCACCTCAACCACCAACTGTAGCACCAAAACATGGTCAGAAACTAGGCCTTGGGCATGGAGATCAATCATCAACTCAGTCAATTCCATCCACATTGTATTCATCTTAGTTAATTAAATTTGTTCCTGCTTCATTTACAGTTCCACTTCCAAGCACTTAGATTCAATCTAAATCAACAGTCACTCCCACAGCTATAGATATCATGGGTACAACTATAACTAGGGGCTTGAAAATGACATTGTATATAGATGCAAAAAAATTTGGTCTCGGAGGTCAAGAAAGTGTAAAGAAGCAGAAGGTTATGACAAGTATTAGTAGTACTACTAGTACAACAACGCCAATGGTGGCTGTGAGTCCAACAATTGCCCATCCTTCAGGACAAAACCCTCAAAACAATCCACAAACCCCACTAATGGGTCTAGGTGTTGGTTATCCTCATGGTATTGGTGGAAGCTCATACATCAAAGCAAGTGGTACTGCTATTTCACCATTCAAACATTCAATTGTCTCACAAAATCCTGATTTTTGTTACAATGAATTTGTAACTAACTATGAAAAATCAAAAAACAAGAATAGACAAAATAGTAAGACAATGAAGATGGAAGAAATTGCTATAGCTCATGATGCAAAACCTGCAACCAATAGGTTATTTCCCACATATGACCCAGATAAAGATATGATGGAATTCATGGTTGTTATATCAAAGAACCTATGCTCTAGATTTCAAGTTGTTTTGATTTGTTTTGAAAAGGTTTTTAATTCCTCAAATATGATTGTTCATTATTGTCATGTTGATGTAGATTGTTCAAAAATTCCAGGAATCCCTGTGTGATTAGTCATAACTTTGACCCAGTTGACTCTATTGAAGAAATTTTTTTTCTATTGCATTTTAGGGGTCACAAACTTGTTATCTTCCAATTTTGAGATTATAAAAAATCCATTTGACCAATTTTCAAACGTGATTCCAAATGCAATTTCTAAAGTTTTACTGGTAACTGAATGTGCAGATTGGTTGGTAGCCCTGTTTAGGATGTTATAATTTGCAACCTTGATATATGAGCCTAAATGGATTTTACCACTATATTCTACACTGAAATTACTAGAGGGGTGCCAATTTTCAAATCTTGATGAATCCATCATCAAGATTTGAAAATTGGCACCCCTCTAGTAATTTCAGTGTAGAATATAGTGGTAAAATCCATTTAGGCTCATATATCAAGGTTGCAAATTATAACATCCTAAACAGGGCTACCAACCAATTTGCACATTCAGTTACCAGTAAAAATTTAAAAATTGCATTTGGAATCACATTTGAAAATTGGTCAAATGGATTTTTTATAATCTCAAAATTGGAAGATAACAAGTTTGTAACCCCTAAAATGCAATAGAAACAATTTCCTAGGTCCATTCCATTTTGAAAAATCCATGTTCTACTAGTGTTCAATATTCTGCAATTCCAAGTAGCCAACTTCATGTGCTTGCCAAATTTTTCCAGTTATTCATCATGAACCTAAAATGAACATTCATATTCTCCATATCAAAGTGAACCTATGCCCCAAGTTTCATATCCCCAAGTGGTCACTTGACCAGTTATCAAAGCCAAATCCAAATGGAATTTGTTGTTTCTGACTTGTTTGATTTGCAAGATAGTTTGAACAAGATAACTTTGACAGTTAATAACTTTCAACCTATATGTTGTCATGATGAAATCTAACAAGGTGAAAGTGTGTGAATCAAGAAGCATGAATGAAAATTTTTATAGCCTAGTTGCTTGATTTTGTTAATTTTTAAGGCCAGTTTAAAGGCTTCTTGGCAGAAAATCACAGTTTCCAAAAATGTGAAAATGGGTTTTAAATGAGGGAGGGATCAAAGTAAATTCAGTCATTTCAGGAAGATCAATCAGGGCATTTCTAAGATGTCAAGTGTTTGAGTTTGAATTTTTTTTAGTCGAGCCCACTTTTCGACCAGACTAATTTTCATCAGACTGACATGACATTGTGGAACTCAAGATTTTGAAGGAAATTTTGGTTACTATGGTCATAAAGAATTCTCAGTATACACATATTATTGTTAAAGATTGAATGAATATGTGGGATCACACATGGTAAACAAGAATGTAATTAAGCACATTATGGTTGTAATTAAGATTTTAAAAGCCTTATTAGTGAAGCCCATTCCCAGTCTATTACCCAAAGCCACAAAAGAATCTACATGTTTTTAGGTTATGCCAACATTTTTAGTTGGGTATTATAGTAAGAAGGATGTGTTCATGTATTTGATGGTCGCCCCTGCCAAATAAAGACCATTGTCTTATTTGAAGCACCTTAATCATTTCAATGAATATCATTTTTTGTCACATAGCAAGGATCTATGTTTGGCTCATGGATAGAGATTGATGAGAGCACCACATAGGGAAATAAAGGAACAAATACATGTTGGAGAGAACATGGCACTTGATCAAGCATGAGAAGGACTGCACCAAGCAAATGGAATGTAGAACCATGCATGCAACAGGCAATTGTTGTCAAATTGTGAGTGTCCAGAGTGCATGTTTGTTCAAATGAAGATGATCCTTTGCCTTTACTTATGTCGCATACAAGTTTTAAACCCCCATTCTAAAAATCAACATCCAAAAGTGATGAAAAGGGGTAGCTTTGACTGGCTCTAGTAATCTGCGAGCATCCAAATTTGAAGGATTTTAAATTATTTGTGCATAGCTCGCAACAAGAAATGCAAGACTTATGGAAGTGTTGTGGATTTTCAAATAAATATGCATGGATGAAATGTGTCCCATCCCTAGATTGTACTCTTTATTTCATTCACTTTTCACACAGGGAGGCTAAAATGAAGATGTTCATGTGAACCAATTATGGAAGCTAGTATTTTGAGCATGAGCAGTGAGAAGGGTGGGAGACTAAGGTGCAACGGGTATGAAGGGAGCATTCTGAAAAAAAAATCTTGCACTCAAGACATTGAATATACCAGAGTGGTCCAGAGGCTCACACTTTGAGAGATATGCATATGGTTTTCAAATGCAAATGAATATTGACAATAGGGCTGACTAAGAGAGACAGAT
Organism: Cupressus sempervirens; assembly: GCA_028749045.1. Taxonomy (NCBI): domain Eukaryota; kingdom Viridiplantae; phylum Streptophyta; class Pinopsida; order Cupressales; family Cupressaceae; genus Cupressus; species Cupressus sempervirens. The sequence goes on from CM053793.1 coordinate 263,640,373, forward strand.
AAAGGAGTGTTTCCTGGTGTGAATTTGTTTGGAAGGCATGATTCAAAATATAAATATGAAGTAATACCTATAAGAAACTTGATTGAAAAACCACAACTTGAGTGGAAAATATATGGCATTCACTACTTCATGTGTGTAAGGAAAATAATAGAGTTTAATGCAGATGACTCCTACCATTTCTTTTTCTTGTGGATTCTTCAGCTTGGAACATGCGCACATATGAAGAGATATTCACCTTTTGGTGAAGTGCGATGATTACATTTTTCCTCTTATCATTGCAAAAACTAATTTTTTTTCTCTCCTAGTCTCATTGTAGATTCCCATGAAAACAGATGAAATTTTTTATTGCTCTTTACCATTAGGGATGTCAACATAGGTTTTAAGGGTATTATGTAGGAATGAATGTTTATCCCATATTGCTTGGGGGATAATGTTTAAAGATTGATTTGTACTTAACCCCACCATGCTAATGTGTCTCAAGTTATCCACACTTGTAGATAAGGAGAAGGTTTCACACGAGGCCCACAAAGCCAGCTGGGCATAGTAGAGAGTTAATTTTGACAAACATGACAATGATAGGGAAGATGACATGATAGAATGATGAGGCAATGAGAATCCTCCATGTGGCACAATCTCCAAGGAGAATGTGAGTTCACAAGGTTAGTGCCAAAGTCAGCCCAAATAGCCCAAAAATCGTTTAACAGTTACATTGCTAGTTCGCAAGCCAAAACTGATAGTTAAAGGAAATTGGTTATGAAGCTACGATCGTGTTGTACATGAAATCTTTAGGTTCTACTCATAGTTTGGGTTAGTGATTGAGATGTCATGACTAACCACTAGTGGTTAGTCCTGACTTCTTGGTGGTTAGTCTTGAGTTGAGGCTTGAGGTCTCAAAGTCGCAAGCATATGACAAGTGGCATGCGGGCTCCACCTCGAGATGATGTGGTAGTGATACAATCAGTAGTAGGAGCCAGTCAAATTGTGACATGTGGCACTCACATGGAGGTTGACTTAGGTTTGACTAAATTAGGAGGAATAAGGTAATGTGAAAATTTTCAAATTAATTAATATACATGTGCATAAGTTTGAGTGCACATATTCAGAGATTGAGGAAATTTTAATGGATGTTTAATATAAAAGTTGAAACTATGGGGTAAAATGAAATATTTCTAATATTTCAAAGACCTGCTCATCTCCAAAGCTTGTAACTTCAAATGCTTGCCAAGAGGGCCATTTTTGCCCTGATATAGGACTATTGTATATTGTTGGAAAGGTGAGAGAACGAGGAGTCCCTTTTTGGAATCAGAATATGTACAAATCAAACCAGATAAATGATATTAGCAATTTTGTAAAACTAGGGCCTCCTCAAATAGGCAGTCTTGTTTTAATGTTGCAATCTTATTTTTAGTTTCTGAGTAAACAATTATCTGGGTTGTCTCCAAATTTAGCACGAATGATTCTAGTAGTGATATTTTTCCTTAAAAATAATTTAATGATGATTTTGACACAATTTCTATCAGCAGACCTAGCTTCTTTTAGTGGTCATTTTTCTCATCACTTTGGAGATATTTTGATCAGTTTGTCAGATCAAATGATGGGGATTTGATATTTAGTTGGAAGAGGAGAGAGGAGAGATCCTTTACAATGCCATTTGGAAGAATTTCATGTTGACATTTGGCACTTTTAGATCAGATCTAAGACTCTGTTGCTTCCTATATCTCTCTCTTCTTTCATTGTATAGGGTTGGTTCTAGTCTATTGAACAAGGCTCTAGTTGCTATTCCACCATTCTCTCAATCTTTTATCTCTTGTATGAACAACAAAAATGAAGTCATAAGTTATAGTTGTGGTCTTTTGTCTATTTTGTACATTATTTTCATGCATCTTGAATGTATTTGTCTCAACGAAATGAATACGAACCAACAAATGAATATAGTTTCATTTTGATTCTTGTCTCTTATCTCTATTGTTTGTAACCTTTTGTGATTTATGGACAAAGAACATAGATCCAGTTGCATCTCATTTTTGTGTTGTATGTCTTGATGTGTGTTGCCTTTGGTTCAAAGAATCATGTAAATGCTTGATATATCTTGGTAGGGTTGCAGATTTCATGGAAGGATTTGATGAGTTTGAGATTTAGTTTGAGCATTAATGTCTAATTCACAAAGTGAATGGATAGATTACTAATATCCTAGTGTATGTTGTGGTTTATGGAGTACCCAATGGATAAGGCACTGATCAATCATAGGATCTACATGATGTTTCTTGTTGTTTCATATGTGGGTTGTGCTGATATACATATATATAATTCATTTGTTTTTCCCTTTTGTGTTGAAGAGCTAAAATGATAACCCTCACTTAGCTTGTGACTCTCATAGGTCTTGGTTTTAGTTATTTCATACCTTTGTTAGTGTATAATTGATGAAGATTCAAGGGTTTTATTTTCCTTGCCTAGAATTAGATCTATATTTTGCACTGGTCATATAGGTGAATCTAAGGTCTACTTGCCTAGGCTTTGTAGAACATAATGTGAAGGAGTTTAGCCTTATAGTTGGCCTCAATGTCTAAATAGGTGTGTTGAATATGGGAAGTAGCTACATCCTAGATGTATTTGTTCTTATCATTGGGTTGTTCAAAACCTGTTAAATTAGGAGCCAAAACCTCTGATAGTGTGCATGTGTGCTCTTTGTGGATCCATGCATTATGAGTGCACATTGAGCACCCTTAATGGGTGCACAAAGTTCTCTAGGTGCGCCTATGCATACTTTTGACTAACTTTGGGAAAATTTTGATCTTTTGACCCAAATAGTATTATTTGGGAGCGGCCAACCAAATACCCCAGAATGACCTACACTTAGAGGGAAATCTTCATTTGCTGAGGTGCCTAATTGGGTGCCCTATTCTGGAGAAATGGATCTCTCACTTGTAAGAGGGGATCCCCATTATGAGTCCAAAATGGGGCGTGCATTATGAAACCACAACAATTCTTTAAATAGTCCCTATTTTATTATATGGTTAAAGGTTGACATAAATCCTCCATGCTAAGAGTCAATGTCCCCTCTTCTAATTTTCTAAACTATTTTATTACTCATGCAAAGGCTTGTATATACCATACATTTTCTCACCTCAAAACTAATTTCTTTCTAATATTAGTTCTTTTTGGCATTAGGTAGGACTCTAGGTGTAAAACAACTCTTGCTTTTATGTACTTCTATATAGTTTTCTAAAATTTGAAATTTACATTTTGTCTCCTCACTTTATTTAGCTACACTTAGACTCCAACTCAAGGGGTTCAAGATTGAACCTAAAATTCAAACTTGCAAATTTGACTTTCTAAACCATCACCTATTTCTATTTACTATTACAAATGGACTAGGTACAATTATTAGTGTATATGTTGGTATTTTGATACATCAATGAGAAGTTAAATAGTTGAAGGGTTGTCTAGGAAGAAAAATAAATATATGATTGGTCATTTTATGAATATTTTTAATTGGGGCTTAAATTGAATAAATTGCATGGAAATATACACATATGTCATTTACATGCTTATGTTTGTTATATTTGAATATTTTCCCAAGTTTGTAAAGTCAACCCATAAAGTAGGTTAGCTTTGAAAACTTAATCTAAAGATGAGTGCTAGTTTTTTCAAAATGATTTTTTAATTTATTGATCTTTAACTATATTTAATTGTTAAAAGCTATAGTGGACTAGGTCATAGATGTTACATCATAAACCCATATTGGTGAGGGCTAATTCATAGAAAATTGTGATTTAATTATATAATTTTAACTATTGTATTATAATTTCAAAGTACTTTTTAAAAAACATTTTAAAATATATATATACACATCATCAAGTTCCATGTTGCAACACCAAACTAAAACTAAATACAATTGCCATCTCATTCTCTACATACACAAGATATTTTTTAACATTGATAAATTGATATTGCACATCCTCGAACTTCTATATTTGAACATCAGACTAAGACTAATATACACTTTTAATCTTAAATATTTATTACAATTTACCTTTTATGTTTACTACATTAACAAGTTTGCACTATAGTGAAGTTCATATCAAATATTGGAAAGTATATTTTGTTATGACACTATATAAAGATATGTAAGAAGAAGAATTTTGCAAAAAGATTGAATGTGTGAAAAAAGATGTATGAATAACATAAGAATAAGGGAATAATAAAATATAAATATTATAATTTATTGAAAATTATTTAAAATAAAATAAGAACAATAATTAAAAAAATATTTGTAAACATCTAATTGGTAAATGTTTTAGCATATTTAATGGAAATCAAAATTGAAAGGCGCAATTATCTAATCATTTGCACGAAGGAGTAAAATGATGTCCTATATTTTAAGACATTTTTAAGTTTCATACGGAAGTCAAAGTTGCATCATGCAAAATTCATATATTTTCTTCTACATTATTATTAAATAGTTTTGTGAAACAATAACATTAGATTACAATGCAATTTACTCTTCTAGGATTAGATTGTATAACATTTTTCTTAGCATCAACATTTTCTATTACTTTGCTCTCCATGGATCATGTTGTATGATCTGAAATGTTAATGCTAAAAAAATGCTACACAATCTAATCCTAGAAGAGTAAATTGCGTTAATATGGATTGTGGATATCTGCTGGACTTATTAGATTACAAATTTTGTGGATTGAAAGGGTAGATGATTTTTTGAATGTGACATTATTTAGATGATATGGGAGGTTGCAAATGCTTAATATTTATGAGGCATCCTTATTTAAAGTTGACAAAACTTTGAATGTATTAAGATCCAATAAGACAAGGCATAAACAAAGACATGCTATCAAGTCACATATCACATCATGCCCCAAATCTCCAACTCAAGGCACTAAATCATGGTGATTGCCATTGTTAGCTATCAAACTTATCAAATGAGGTACCTTAGCAATGAAGGTCACACGAGTTAAAAAAAAAAATTGACTATTATAAAAATCTTAGCTACAATAGCTATCCCAACCCATTTTTGTTTAACTAAGTTGGTATGTACGGTAACAATCATTATTATTTAATAAAATGTGTTTCAACAAAAATTGAACACAATAAATTTCACAAATGACAAATGTAAACAAAATTTAAATTATTTAATTATGAAAAGACTCTTTATACATACACACCACAAGAAAAAGAATGCAGGTAAACCTAGTTCCCTAAAATCATAACATTTTTTAGAATTACTTATTTTCTAGTGCGCTAATGTTTCTAGAAAGAAATTTAATAGAGGAGGAGTGCTTCCAAACATGGTGAACTATTTCTTAATCAACTCATTCATCATATACAACTTCAATAATTTGAAATCTAGAAATTAAACTGAGTTCTCTAATCATTTTGTCTCTGTATTAGCCCCTTAGATCTTTACATTCATTGCTAAGTTAATCATTTTTCATATGCTTTTCCAAAAAATCCTCATTTCTTGATTGCTTCTTTTAGATACTGATGTTAAAATTTACCATCCAATTAAATTTTTCTAAAAGAGTACCATAATAACCTTCACTTAAACAAGTAAGAGAATTTGCAATCAATAAATTGTGTAAAAATTTGAACTTTATGTTTATATATTTGTTTATAAGAGGTATTTATGTTTTGTAAATTTATAAAAATGTTATTAAATGATAATATAGCAATATATTATAATGAATTAGAAAAAATAATTAAATTAATTTAAATTTTAAAATAAAAATATATAGCTCATCTCTTACTCGAAAAATCAAAAGTGCATTTTTTTAAAAATAATTTTTAAAAACTTCTTATTTACTTTTCCAACAATTTTCATATAATGGATGTAATGTGTTTACAAAATAAACTAAAAATATAATTATCTTAAAATAATCATATGATAAAATGTTTAAATAATATAATTATAAATTAGTGAACTTGGAATATAAAGAACCTATCATCAAAAAATTAGCATAAAATGATTTTTTGTGATTGGTGAAAATTAATTAGATTTTCGAGAGAGTGAATACAATAGTATATTGCCAAATACAATAAAATAAGACTTTATAAAAATAAGATTTTATAAATTTTAATTCATCTATTTTTTAAAAATCTACTCTTACAGGAGTGATATGTCAAAAAAATATTATTATGTTTTGTTATTATGCTTACATTAATAAAACTTAATATTTTCTAAAATAAAAAAACAAAAACAAAAACAAAAAACAAACTTGATTTTATTGGAAAAAGAATTAATAATGATTAGTTAAGTTTAATTCTATTAATTCTTTGCCTAAAGTTCTGCGATAGAATCTAATAATATATTTAATAATTACATTTATTTAATCAATCTTTACCAATATACAACTAAAAACTTTAATTGGAAGATCTTTTCTAGTGAGAGAACAGATTTAATTCAGATTTGTATTATTATAGCCTTGAAGAAAGAAAGTTATGTTGCATCTAATGGGAGAACAATATAATGAAAAAGAAAAAGAAAATATAGTAAATAAAATTAGCGGCATGGATGCAAGCTACAAAAGTTTGGCAACGCACTTATTTTCCAACAAAATCATAACATTTGGTAAGGCCTCATTTTCATTCGAGAAAATCTCTTAACTTTAACGAAGATATTCTTTCTTTGACATTGACACACTAAATGGAAATTGAAATTTTCTTCCCAATGTCAATTTTGAGCTCCAATTATATAAACCACTCAATTAACTAGCAAACATGGTGATTTGCCATTTAGTGACACGTTCTTTAAAAGTTGCTAGTTAAATTCCTCCTCTATAAATACTTATCCCAGAGGAATGATTTGGTAAAATAATATATTGAAATTGATAAGTAGTATAATTTTAAATTATTTTCATTTTTTAATTGATTTATTTTAAATTATATATGTTTTATTTAATTATTATGTTTGCCTTGCTTTTTCATTTTTCTATAAAGTTGTTTGTTATTTTAAAATTACCATTTTAATCTAGTATCCTAGGATTGACATAATTCAAATATATAGTGTGTGAAAATGACTTTCAAATACAAATAATCATTTTAAATTATAAACTTTTTCATTTCTTTTTATGAATTAGTTGACTAACTATTGCAAATTATTTATTCTTATGTCATGATATATAAGGACATTCAATGTGTAGTTACTTTCATTGAGAATGGCGCACATGGAATTCCCAAGGAAATTATTAGAATGCATTTTTTAATTTCTAAAAGGAAACACAAAAGATAATTACTATATCATCACATAGGCTATCTATATTTTTATGTAGCCTTTGATATTGCTCAATGAGAATAAATCAATTCATCAAAGATGTTTAACATAGGGAAAGCCATTAGTTGCAGGAACTGCCACTTGACGGGGCACATTGCTGCCCATTGTGCTGTTGGGAAATCCAAGTCTAGACAACCACCTTCTTGGTGGTCTGCGGCCTCCTTTGAGCTCTACATGGTGAAACAATCCCGGGCTGCTCCTGTGGATTCTGAGGCTGAGGCCAGCATCTATTTTGAGCTGGTGGTTGAGGTGGATGCTTTGGTGAATTCCCTGGATGCTCCTGCGGATGTTGTGGCTGTGGATTGTGTTCTTTCCGCGCTAGTGGTTGAGGAGGATCCTTTGGTCTCTTCCCCTACTTCAGATGATCCTCCTAGGAACCATATGTCGTCTGATTCTCACAGGGAGTCTGATGCGGCTTTTGTGTCCCCTGGATTCCTCAGGTCATCTTCTGAGGATTGGGCTGCTGAGGTAGTGAAGTTTGAGGATGGTTGGATTGCGGTTAAAAGGAAGAAGACTAAATCTTTTGCTCCCCCTTTAGATATGATCCTTCGATCGCGTAAGGAAAACTTCAAATCAAAAGGAAAATCTTATGCTCCCTTATGCTAACTGGTTTTTTAGTGATGGTGAATTGGCCGAGTTTCTGGTTTGCTGGAAACTAGTTTGGGAGGTTTGTCAGGTTGCTTTTTCTAGTTTGTCAACTTTCCAGGTTCCAGTGTTCTTATGGTTGATTTTTTTGGTTGCATATGTTGGTCTCAGGTCCCTGTAAAACCTGGTTTAGTTGTTTTGCTGGTTTCAGGTCCTCTTAAAACTTGGGTGTGCTTAATGGTTTATCTTTCTTTTTGTTGTAAAGGGTTTCGGGACCCATCAAAACTTGCTTTTACCTTAATCTAAAACATAGGGAAAGCCATTCACCTTAGACAATGCCTTGATATTACAAATATATAAGCATTCAATTACATTTATATTGCTAGTACAATATACTATGGCACAAAAAAATCTTATACAACAAATAAAAGTTCTTAGATGTGACTAAGAAAAAATTAGATATTAGAAAAACATATACATACATAGTTATTTATATTGCTAGTACAATTTATTGTAACACAAAATAATATTATGCAACAGACAAAATTTGTGAAAAATAGAATAGAAAGCATAACTATTTTAAACCTTCATGTATTTATCCTAATTTAAATCCTAATATTGTTATTTAATAAAGATTACCTAATGTAAAAAATCAAAATTTCCACATTATCAACATTATACTCTTATGTGCATAACATTTTATTTCACATTTTTTGTAGTATATATCCCAACTTTAGTCTCTAAATTAAATTGTATTTATTGGTCATTCTATTTAATTGACCTCAATTTATATAAAAATGAATACAAATCTATTTTAAACTTCTTACATTTAAATCTGAATTATATTCTTGAATATGTAAATTTATGTTCTATGTATTTTTTAGATTTTCCGTAATATTTGATTTCCTTTCTTACATAATATCCTCTTATTTGATAGATTTTTATTGATTACATAATCTTTGCATTTACTAATCATTTCCACCCTCAAATTCATCTTTATAATTTGGTTCTTATATATATTTTTCTTTCTATTATCCAAATTTAATTGTTAACAATTAATCTATATTCATTTGATAATTATATTTTAGTATTTTAAATTCATATATTATTTTTGTTTTATTTTCATATCTTGTTGTACTTGTTGTAAGCAAATACTATAGCATTCATATAGCATTCAGTTGTGTGAACTATTCAATTAACATGAACCAATCAAAATGCATTATTTTTTCATTTTAAACATGATCACAATTTTTCATAAGTTATAAACATTCTTGGACAATCTCCATAATACATTTTTTCCGTCCAATTCAACATTTATAATTATTTATATTTTAATGATTGTTTTGGTTTGTTTAAAATATTTATGGCATTTCCTCTATTTTTTACTAATTTAACATGATTATCAACATAATCTGAAAAAAATATTAGAAAATTTTTGTGAGTGCTTATAATATAAATATAAATATACAAAATTAAATACAAATTTTAACATTTAGACTTCGTTTTAACATTTGTAAATTTTTAATTAATATATTTAATGTAATGTTGTTTAAGTTGAAGTTATTAAAATTGGAAGTATATCAATATTATTGTGGAGCATAAATTTGTTTCTTTTGTTAATTATTTAGTTAAAAGAAATTATATTACTATATACTAAAAAATTTATATTACTATATACTTTTATTTATGCACTTATAAACTTAGTTGTCTCTTCTAATACAAAGTTTTTATTCATTTCTCCATTTTTTAAATTCATTTTCTTGGTTCTAATGCTTGACATAATTAGGTATGATAGTTAATTTGTTTCTATTACTAATCTTACATCTCTATTTATATTACAATTTATTTTGGACAAGTGCATGCCACTATGTGGCACTTATAAAGTTATAAATAAAAGTATGATAATGATTAATAATTTTTTTATTCTTATTTGATTTATACTATTATATTTTGATTATTAGACATATCAATTTTAGGTGAGATAATTAAAATAATTATTATTCTATTAATTTAATTAATTGTGATCTTTTTAAAATGTTATTAAATTTTTAATATAGTTGATAAATTTCAATTCAATTCAATTTTTTTTTTTTTTTCTATATATTTCTTATTCTAATTTTTAATTTCTTCCTTTATATTTTTTCTTGTTAATATTTCCTTTATGATCTACAAACTAACTAATTTTCTATTCGTAAAAATAGATCTCACAAAAGTGATCTATTTTCTAATTAGTCTCTATGTGTTTTAACATTCTTGAACTAGTTTCCTTGTTTGCTTATTAATCTTTTATCTTTCACATATTAATCTATAAATTTACCTTTATTATGTCCTATGAACTTATTTATTTAATAATCATTCTTAAACTAAGATATTGTATGCTATAAAAGAAAGTCTTTTAAGAAATTAATCAAAATATTAGATGTCATTCAATACTCTGACTTACAAAAGTTATAACTGAAAATATAAGAATGAAAGTTAAAAATTAATGATTAAAACTTCTAATTAAAATAAACCATATATATACAAGTTTAAGTAATTTTTCTATAATCTTTTCAAACATATGGTATGGTGAGAATTTTGTGAGGGGCCTTCAAGAGAATGATGACTAAGGCATGAGCATAGAATTGGCATTAGAATAGGTTCTTGACATAACATATAGAATTGGCAAGATTTTAGTGGAGAGTTAAAAAATATACGTGGAAGCATAGAATGCTAGAAATCAACGCATGCTGCTTAGTGCTTTTACTTTATCAGAAGTGCAAAGATGACTCACTCAAGGCAATGACACGCACTTTGTACAGTGGATCAACTTGTATTACAAATATAAGAAACAATTATATTACATGGAGAACTTGTGTATTTTGAATCATGGAGAAATATAAGCCCTATATATTTGTTCTAATTGTGCAGGCTGCTTATGCTGGTCTTATTCTTATTTGCAAGGCTGCCTTAAATACAGGATTGAGCTTTTTTGTCCTGGTGTTTTACAGACATGTAATTGCTACTGTGCTTTTGGGCCCTTTTGCTTATTTCATAGAAAGGTAAATTCTTTGTAATTGATTTTAAATTAATATCTTTTATTTTTTGTAAATAGTTTTCATTCATTTTTTTAAATCAGTAAACGGCTGAAGTTTAGATTTAATTGTTATTTGTTGTAATTAATCCAAGACCTATCACATAAGAGGCTTAGAAATTACCGTTGTGTTGTAGGCTCTTATCTGATTTTCATTGTTGTTATGCAAATAGAACTGATCTTAATTTTGTTATTGTCTATAAGAATTTGTATTGATTTCGTATTGATATTTTTACTAATAACTAATTGAAGATAAATATACTTTAAAAGATAATTTTGTTCTCTGAGAGGGTTTATAACTTTGTTTATTTTATATTTGAATTCTTTGTAATTTGATGGTTTTATTATGTAGGAAGACTCGGCCATCTATCACCTTGTATTGCTCCTTCATGATTTTCTTGCTTGCTCTATGTGGGTACGTTATTTCTTCATGTTATTTTTATGGCTTGTGCATTTGATAGTAGTAGTAGAATAAAGAAGGCAATGATATTTAAATAATGGCATGATGATTTCCAGGACAACTATACAACAAAACCTCTACTTGGCAGGACTGAAATACACATCTCCAACATTTGGATCTGCCTTGGGGAATGCTATTCCAGCAATGACCTTTGCCATGGCTGTTTTGTTCAGGTATAATTTGAGAGAGAACCAGTGATGATTGATTCTATAAGCAAAATTATTAATACCCAGGAGTTCATTTTCAGCATATTTTAATACAGATAACTGAATGAAAACGATCTGCTTCTTTAGTTTTTGCAAAACCCACTTTAATAAGGAACATTCCAAGTGCCTTTACTCAACCCCATCAGATTTTGTGTTAATCAGTTTAGGTACAGTTACTTTCACACAAGTTCCATGTGAATATATATTGCCACATGCCATCTATAAGCTTTCTAAGCAAACATGCTTAATTTTATGATTTGAATGTGCTAACTTAGTCATAGACAAAGTTATAAAGAATGGATTCACAGCCCTTATGGTTATTAAGAGGGATCTTTATAAAGAAGAGAACAAAGTTCACAAAACAGGAAAATAACTTAGAAGACTAAGTTTAAGTGGTGAATTTTAGATTTTCAATTCTTATAAACAGATTTTTTAAGAATAAAAACTCTTCTTGAACTTTAATATTAGTCTATTGTGATGCTGGATGAAGGACTAAGTTTAATTCATAGACTTTGAGTTACTCAATGTTATAATACTAACCTATCAATGTTATAATACTAACCTATCAGACCAACCCATAGAGAATATGGTGAAAAATCAGAATATAAGAATTATTATTATTAATTGAGCATTTTTCTAATATGGATTTAGATAGAGAATATGGTGAAAAGTCAGAATATGAGAATTATGATTATTAATTGAGGATTTTTCTGATATGGGTTTAGATTGGAGAATGTTAAGATTAAAACTCGAGCAGGACAAGCAAAGGTGTTGGGCACATTGATCTGCACAATTGGAGCATTAGTTATGACTATGTACAAAGGTTCTGTTATACCCAAGCTCTGGTCTCCTCCTATTCATATAAAGAACCATCAGAATAAAGTTCATGAAGAATGGATAAAAGGTTCTATTCTAATGATGACCAGCTATTTTGCAGTCTGCACTTGGCTTATTCTTCAGGTTTTTACCCTAACCCTAACATTTTTTAATAGAGAAATAATTACTTCAACATGTAATATAAACATTGATATATACTACCTGATTGGCAGGCTAAAGTTGTGAAGTTCTATCCAGCTCCAATGTCACTGATAGCGTTGGTGTGTTTTGTTGGCTCACTGCTATCAGCTGTGGCAGCTTTCATTTTTGAGAGAGATTTTGGTGCATGGTCTTTGGGATGGAACCTTCAACTATTGACTATTGTCTATGCTGTATGAGTTTTAGTTGCAACTGAGGATCATATGTTTATAATTTTGTATAGTCTGTAGTGTGCAATTTATACAAATAGAAATAACATAGTTTTTGGATATCAATAATTCTGATCTATGATTTGTTTGTTCCTTATCTTGATAATGATTTATAGATCACATAAAAACTTGTACATAATCAAATTTAAGGTATGTCTATTTGATATATTATGAAAATCTCTTGACATCGAATTCATTCGAAGTTTACTCAATAATTATTGACTGATAATGTTATATCTTGGATTTGTCTATGCAGGGAATAGTGATTTCAGTACTTGCAAACTGCATGCAGATGTGGTACATCAGCAAAAAGGGGCCAGTTTTTGCAGCTATGTTCTCCCCTGTGGTGTTGGTAATAGTTGCCATTTTGTCACCTGCTATTCTAGATGAACAACTTCATTTGGGAAGGTGAAAACCCATTTCTTATATCAATAGATTAATATCTTGGTTTAAACAATATAGTTTAAGTTTTAATTTGTATACATAGTTAGTATATTTTAGAATGAACCAATTTATAATTTCAAATGAATCACTTGAACAAGTAATACATTAAAGCAAAGTTTAATTGACATAAATATATGATACGTCTTGCAGTATAGAAGGAGGAATACTGGTTGTTATAGGTCTTTATATGGTGCTATGGGGGAAAGGCAAGGATATAAAGATTGGGAGTAATCTGCTACCTGTGGAAAGTGGACCAGAAACTACCTCAAACGATGTTCAACAAGGACCCATGCAATCAAAGGAGATTTTGAATAGCAAGGGAAATGCAGAGAGCATTTAAATACGGCATGAATACACGTTTGTTTGATCACAAAGAACCATACCAATTAGAGGCACAAGAGCCAAGCCAAACATAACCTGGTCTACTATTTAAAAGTCAAGCCATGATGATACATTGACTTTAGAAATCTACAACCTAGGCACTTATTTTCCCTAAAATTTTGTATCATATTTTAAAGGGAAAAGTAGAGTTCATATTTTATAATTTTATGCAGATGTAAATTTTAATGTTAAATTATTAAAATTGTTGCAATTGTTTTCATGGTGGAAATAATTTTGTTCTATACTATATTAAATAAAATAGTTCATCAAATGCAATAGTATGAACTTTAAAGGGATATTTTATATTCTAATTTTATAGTATATATCTGGCTAAGATTAAATAATTTTATAGTATATATCTACTAAGATTAAATATTTTGACTACTTTTAACTTCTAAATAGATCAAATAATTATGGTTATAATCACAAATAAATAGTTAGGCCACTCTAAAAGAATTAGACTATATATATAAGCCTAATTTGTTAATGTGGTGATATTTTTAAAAGTAAATTAAAACAGTGTTTTGTATATATATATAGTTAGTTAGTAGCATCGGGAGATAACATTGTAAGAATAAAATTCTAATATTTATTATATAATATTATGTTAGTACATTAATTTTATATTACAAAATTTTATTTTTATTATATATTTAATTTCATGGTGGACTATTTTTTTTAACTTTTAATATAATACTAAAAAATGGTCAATGGTTTTGAGTAGGATTCTAGGTTTTTAATTTAACTTTAGGATTATAATTCAATTAAATTTTAGGTTATGGTTCATTTTTCTTTTGTATTAGGGTTAGGATTATATATATAAGAATTGGATTTCTATAGGATTAAATATAGAATCAAACTTAGATTTTAGATTAAGATCTTAAACCTAATTGAATGTATAGGTTAGGGCTCAATATGGTTTATTATTCAATTGGGGTTAGGGTTTATTATCATGATAGAATTCAACTCAATTTAATAGTCTTAGTAGGATAATATATTCATTTAGTTATGGTTTAATATAGTACTATGATAGTTTTATGTTATATTTGAATTTATAGTTAGGTTAAAGTTTTTGTTGATCATAATAATCAATTATGAATAAGGATAGACCTAAGTTTACCTTAGGGATACAGTTTTAAGCCAATTTCATTTAATAGTAACATTTAATGTAGAACCATGTCATGATAGGTGATCAAATTATTTCATAGAGAAAGAAAACTTTTACTATTTAACACTTTCAGCCTAGCAATCAAGCCTTAGTAGGTGATGTTTAAGCCATCCACTCTTAGATACACACATGTGCCTCTCATAAATATTTCTTCTCTTGTTATTGCATGCTCTAATTTTTTTCATTACCTATAATCTTTTCTTCTCCCCTTTCTCTATCTACCTCATCTTTCTTTGTCCCATTGTAACCATATCTTCACCTTAATCAACATATATATCCAATTTGCATGTTTAACACTTTCCCTCTTCTCTCAGTATCTCACTTTCACAACTCTCTCTCCCATAAATAAATCTTCAATCTCTCCCCTCCCAATTCTCACCATCTATTCCCCCCCTCTCTATATCATGCCCTAATTACTCTCTTTCTATCTCAACCTCATCTCTTTACTTATTTCTCTCTCGTCATCTCTTCCCTATAATTACCATCTCTCTTTCTATCCATCTATTTTTAGCTCTCCCTAATTACTCTCTTTATCTCTCATACACTCCACTCAACATATCATCTCATGTTTATGCTTTATGTCAACCTCAAGTCTCTCATCCTCTTCCACTTCTCTTTTTCCCATTTCCTCCTTATAATCATCAATAATCTCTCTCTCTCTCTCTCTCTCTCTCTCTCTCTCTCTCTCTCCCCCCCCCCCCCCCCCCCAAAAAAAAAAAAAAAAAAAAATTCCTTTCTTTTCAAACCCTTAGTTAAATTATTTTTCTCTCTATATGATCTCTATCATTCCCCCCTCTAGCTGTCAATTACCATTTGTCCCTACCTTATGTTCCACCCCCTCTCTTCCCCCATCAACATATCTATCTATTTTCATCCTTAATTTTTGTTGATCATAATAATCAATTATGAATAAGGATAGACCTAGGTTTACCTTAGGGATATGATTTTAAGCCAATTTCATTTAATAGTAACATTTAATGTGGAAAAATGTCACTATTTATCTTTTTTCTCTATCTAATATCACTCATCTTGTCCCCAATCCCAATCCCTCTCATTATCTCTCCCTCTCCCTCTCCCTTCATTCTTTAACCATATCTTCCTCTATTTATCCTTCATCTTTGTCTCTTATGTGACACACTTATCTCTCTCTCTCTCTCTCTCTCTCTCTCTCTCTCTCTCTCTCTCCCCCCCCACTATATCCATACTTATTTGACCATTTAACCCCCTATTTACCTTCTACCTCAATTTTATTAATATCACCATCTCCCTCTTTTCTCACACTCGCTCTCACATGTCCTTGTTTGCTCTGACATGTCCCTTCTCCCCCGCCCGCCCCACTTTTTTTGCCTCCCTCCCTCCCTAGTTTTATCATCTTAAACTATCTCTTCTTTAAAATCTTGTCATATCTTTCTCATACTATCTCATACTAACCTCTAACCTTGAATCCATTACCTAATCTTGCCATATTTTCCCTCTATTTATCCTCTTTCTTTATCTGATGTCTTTCATTTTGTTCCTAATCCCTCTCACTATCTCTCCCTCTTCCTCTCCCTCTCCCTTTTTTCTTTAACCATATCTTCCCCCTATTTATCCTCCATCTTTGCTTCTTATACAAACACATATCT